>JABUQX010040598.1:15000-30943 GCA_015478945.1 Trachelipus rathkii
TTTCGGCGCTCGAGGTCTACTGGCGATATACTTCCCTATCTAACCGATTTATGGTTTTTCGCTATTAGGAACTACGGGGAGAATTGCGTGGTGGCGCTTGACATACCCAAAGCATTTGACCGAACATGGCACGTGTCACAGCTCTCCAAGCTCTCCTCCTTTGAGTTTCCTACTTCTCTTTGCTTACTTATGTTTATTTTTCTTTCAAACCGCTCAATATCAGATGTTGTTAATGGGGTGACTTATTCTTTTTCTGTCAATAGTGGTGTTCCTCAGGGTTCTGTCTTATCTCCTACTTTATTTATACTTTTCATTAATGATCTTCTCACCTGCACCTCTAACTCTATTCACTCATATGCCGATGACTTGACCCTTCATTCTTCAACTCATATCAATTCTGCTCCCTCTTTTACTTCTAGAATTGCCTCTCGTCTTAATCTTTCCGATTCCATTCTCGCTGATCTGGATAGAATTTCCGGATGGGGTGGTCTAAACCTTGTGAAATACAATTCTTTAAAAACCCAACTTCTGCAAATCTACTTCTCCAAAACACCTTCTAACTTTCCTATCTCTTTAGACGGTTCTCTCGTTTCTCCTGTTGACAATATAAACATCCTTTTCCTTAACATAAACAAAATGTCTTGGAAACCTCTCGTCACAACTGTTGCTAGGGCGACCTCAAAGAATCTGGAAGTTCTGTTTAGACTGCGAGACTTTTTTTCCTCTTCTCAGTTGCCCCAGCTATACAAGGGGTCTCATCCGCCCATGTATGAATTACTGCTCTCATATCTGGGTCAGGGATGTTCTAGTTTTCACTCGGCTTTTTGGACAGGGTCGGGAGTCAAAGGCAAAAGGCTTATAAACTGATTCTGTACTTTCAAGTTCACTTAACCCTCTATCTTTGCGGCGCGATGTTGATGCTTTATCTCTATCCTATAGGTACCGCAGCGGCAGGTGCTCGAGGAAACTTATCACTCACGTACCACCACCTTTACCATCCCCTCGTAGCACAAGGGGTGCTATATCTGCGCACGAGTTTTGTGTTGACATTGGTAACTCCAAGCTAGTTCGTTGTGGTGATTCCTTCTTTCCCACCACCTCTGTTCTGTGGAATTCTCGTCCATCTTCTGTATTTCCTGCTGAATTTAATCTCCTCACTTTAAAGCCTGCGTCTGTGCTCATATGCGTAATTTGCACTTGAGGGTGAACTTTTGAGCGTACTATACCCCTTCCTTGAAAAGGGCTTTGCCCGTGAATAGTGGTGACAACTGTAAAAGAAATCTGGGTGGGGCAGATATGTAGCGAAATGGAGCTACAGAATCTCCCTACTCACATCAAAACATCATTCCAGATTATCCACAGAAGGCTACTCTCTTCAACATTTACCTCAATGCAAATTTTGACCTTTTCAAGCTTAAATTTAACCTTTAACTAGTACTCACACACACAAATCTACCATAGCTCTTTACTGCAGAGTCACTAATCAAATTGCAAATCCTTCTAGCTCCTTTTCATTCCTCACACCAACACAAACACATTTCACCACACCACTCATTTTCATAGTTTCCTTTCATCTTTTTATTTCGGTCACAGCAGAGCAAATCATTGCCCTTTCCTAAATACATCAATACCTCTTACTCTTCTCCTCAACATTTATTCCTTTGCCATTTCATGTACCCATGCGATTCATACATTTCGACAAAAGATAGAAGGCCCAGCTTACGACGATCGGCCCTTCTCCAGGCATGCATTGGCATTCTGGCAAAAAGACAAGTGTTAGTGGGCAGCCAGCTAATACCACATTCCCATAGTCGCCTTCTACGACACACAGGACATACGATGTGGGGGAATTTCCTCCCCACTTGGGATATAAGGGATAAGGATGTCTGTAGGATGTTGTCTGAAAGAGGTGGAATATAAGTATACGTATATGATATCTTTGGATAAAAGGTGGTGTTTCTAAGATATTGTCTTCAGGATGAGTTTTGATACGAACGCAGAACAGAAAGGCGAACCATTTGGCATTGGAATGTCATACATACCATAAGCAAAAATATATATATATATATATATATATATATATATATATATATATATATATATATATATATCTATATATATATATATATATATATATATATATATATATATATATATATGCTGCTATATATAACTCTGCTGCTAATGCAATAACCTGCAATTAAATTTGTATTTATAAATACCCCACATTTATTTCACCATGCTGGGATTCTGATCTGGACCACTTGCAGATGAAGAGTGTGCAAGTGTTGAACCACGCTCATCTGCGGGGTCAGGATCAGCCTCCAACATGAAATGAATCAAGCTGTTACACTCATCTGCAGTGGCCAGGATCGAATCCCAGCATGGTGAAAAATCAGGGGGAAGTATTTATCTGCTATTCTTATAATATATATAGCAATAACCCATATGTATACTTGCACTGTATATCTTTCATAATATAATAATAACCCAACAATAATATATATATATATATATATATTATACAACTCATTTCCTAATAGCATAACATATATATATGTATAATAATATATATATATATATATATATATATATATAATAATAATAATATATATACTCATATATATTATATAATAATAATATATATACATATACACTTTATACTAATATATATAACTCTTCTTTCACTGCCTCTTTCAACAATAACCAATAGCATAACATAATAACTCTTTGCCACACCCTGCTCCACTACCATACTATAATACATAACATATCATATACATATAGCATAATATGTATACTATATATATATATATATAACAACAACAATACTTATATATATACTATATATAACCCAACTGCTCTATGCTTATGCTGCTCAACATATATATATATATATATATATATATTTGGATTTCCTCCTTCGCACTTACTCGCTGTCTATTTTCTTTCAGGTCACGTTCCATTTCGGCTACTTGTTGATGGAAAACCTCTTCCTCTGTATTAATTGTGGTGTTCCTCAGGGTTCTTTTTTATCTCCAACTTTATTCCTACCTTTCATCAATGATCTTCTTAGCTGCACTTCTAACTCTGTTCACTCTTAGCCGATGACTCAACTCTCCATTCTTCCACTCGTGTGCTCCCTCGTTTTGTATCTAGGAGTACTTCTCGTCAGCTTTCTGAGTTCATTCTTGCCGATTTGGTCGAAATTTCTCAGTGGGGTAACCGCATTACCTAGAGAAGTTCAACTCTTTGAAAACTCAGCCTTTATCTCCCTCTTTTAAATACCTCCAGCTTTAACATCCTTTGATGGCTCAATGTCTTACCCGTAACAGCTTATAACATTCTAGGACTAAACATAAATAGTGAATTGTCTTGAAGACCTCACATCATCAGTTGCTCAAATGGCCTCCAAGCTGAGAATTCTGTTCAGATTGCGTGTAATTATTTCTTCTGCTCAGATACTCCAGATTTATATAAAGGTCTTAATCGCCCCTGTATGGAATACTGCTCCTACATTTGGGGTGGATCCGGTTCCACCCTCCTTTTGGATAGAGTTGAAGCTAAGGCTAAGAGACTTATAAACACATATATTGACCCACTTTCTCTGCGTCGTGACATAGGTGCCTTATCTCTTTTCTATAGGTATTACAACGGCAGGTGCTCACGAGAATTGACCTCTCGCATTCTTCCACCACTGCGTCGTCCTCGTAACACAAGAGGTGCCTTGTTCTCTCATGAAAATTGTGTGAATATTGGAGACTCAAGGATTACTCGTTGTGGTACCTCCTTCTTTCCAAACACATCTGTTTTGTGGAACTCCTTACCTTCTTTTATTTTCCCAGCAATATTTAATCTTCCTCTATTTAAGTCCCGCGTCTGCGCCACCTGAGGGAATTGCGTTAGGCAATGGTCAGGGTGTAGTTTACTTTCCATTTATTTTAATTTTTATTTTCTTTATGTAATTTTTTTTTTTTTTTATTTATTTATTTATTTATTTTTTTTTTGCCCCTTCCTTTTGAAAAGGGCATTGCCCGTGAGTGGTGGTATCATGTAAAAAAATAATTAAAAATATATACATATATATATATATATATATATATATATATATATATACTGCTATCTTATATATATATATATATATATATATATATATATATATATATATATATATATATATATATATAACAACATATATATATATATATATATATATATATATCAGAGGATATTATTGAGTTTTAATATTATCCAAAAATCTTAATATTTGTTCAATTAATCGGCAAAATAATCGGCCAAAATTGACGATGACGATGACGATGACGATTGAAAAATATGCCGATTTTGCCGATGACGATGACGATGACGATTAATCGTCCCATCACTAATATATATATATATATATATATATATATATATATATATATATATATATATATATATATATATATATATATATATATATATATATATATATATATATATATATATATTTATTGTATGCTATGAATCTATGCTTCAATATATAAATATAATATTTGATTTTTTAATTTAAAAATGATTTTTAAAAGAATATTGAGAGCATGATCCTTCTAAATATTTATGATGTGCAATTAACGAGGGTGTGCCTCTGATGCCTTCGTCTCTTAATTTTCTGCACTTCATTTTGCTTTATTTTTAAAGGTAAATTTGATTTTGAAAAGTGAAAAATTATTTACTGATTGTTTCATTTGTATGGAACGGACCATTTCTAATTACGAAAATCTGATTCAATTCGGGTCACTGATTATGAGCAGTGGTTCACTCGAAATAAATTTTAATTTTTAATTTTCCTCAAATTTTAATTATAAATTAGAAACGGAAACTGAATCGTATTTAATTTGGTTTCTTTTAGACTTTCGGAGTTATTACTTGTTATCAGTGGATAAAATTATTTTAACAATTTTATTTTATTCACTTACTCATTTTTTTATTGACTAAAAATTCAAAAACCGCTGAACTGTTATGCCTTTGGAAGATATTTTTCTATCTTTCTTGAATATATATATATATATATATATATATATATATATATATATATATAATATATATATACAGACACTACACTTTAATATTATGTAATAGTAGCCAACCAGCTAATATATTACATAACTCACTTAATAATATATGGCATAATATTAATAATAATAATATATATAACTTCCATATATATTGCTGCTGCTGTATATGCTGTTATAATAACCAATAATAATAATAATAATAATAACAACAACATAATATATAATATATATATATATATATATATAATATAATAATATATATATATATATATATATATATAAATATATATACAGATTACCGACACTCACGGGTATAGCCGTTTTGAAGGAGCGGGCAGAAAATGAAAGAAAAGAAAACCCACCCAAGCAAAACCTGACGCAATTCCCTCAGGTGTGCGTAGACGAGAGCTTTTTAAGAAGAGAAAGATTGAATACAGTATGAAAATCATAATGTTAGAGGAGTTCTACAGAACAGAAGTTACTGGAAGGAGGCACCAAAGCGAGCAAGGCTGGGGTTCCAAATGTTTCAATTAAATTCGCGGAAAATCATGGGTTAAACAGAACCCCAATTTCTTTGATGACATATTAGCAACCGTTGTAATATAAGGTGTCCAAGACATTTTATTGCTTATGTTCAGTCCTTGATTGTATATGCTATTCACAGGTGAGACGGAAGAGCCGTCGAAGGAGATATGAAAGTTGAGAGAGAGAGAGAGAGAGAGAGAGAGAGAGAGAGAGAGAGAGAGAGAGAGAGAGAGAGAGAGAGAGAGAGAGAGAGAGAGAGAGAGAGAGAGAGAGAGAGAGAGAGAGAGAGAGAGGGAGAGAGGAGAGAGAGAGAGAGAGAGAGAGAGAGAGAGAGAGAGAGAGAGAGAGACTTGAAGAAGTTGAGTTTTAAAGAGTTGAGCGTCTCAACATTGCTATGATCCCACCGAGTAATTAATTGCATCCAGATCTGCAAGAAAAGGATCGTAAAGTTGAAGTCGAGAGAGAACTCTAGATGCAAAAAGGGAACAAGTTTGAAATGAGTGTAAGAATTGAGAGTTGAATCATCGGAATAAGAATGAATGGAGTTAAAATTGCAGCAGAAAAGATTGTTTATGAAAAGTAAGAGTAAAGTTGGAGATAAAATATTACCTTGCGGAACACCACAATTAACAGGAAAAGGAGAAGAAATAACTTCATCAATTAACAAGTTCCTATATGGAACAATCAGAGAAAAAACTAGACATGAGTAAGCAAATAAAATGAGGATACCCAATTAAGGGATTTTAGAGAAAAGTAACGCATGCCATACTCAGTCAAAATCTTTCAAAATGCCAAGCGCCACCACGCCAAACTCTCTATAGTCCTTTAGGGCAGAAGACTATACATCAGTGATTCAGGAAAGTGTGTCACCAATTGACCTCGAGCGTCGAACGCCATATTGGTGATCTGAAAGAATGGAATGAGATTTTAGGTGATCAAAGAAATGGGAGTTAAGGTGAGTTTCAAAGATTTTAGGCAGAAAACAAGTGAAAGCTATAGGATGATAATTAGAAGGATCAGGGCGGCTACTCCTTTTCGAGATCGACTGAACATATGAGCTCTTCTAGTACTGAGAAAAAGTATTAATGTTAAGGCATAGAGAGTAGAGTTGAACGAAGACAGGCGCTATCTCAGAAGAACACTCTCCCAAAACATGGAATGTAAGCCGTCCGATTCACTTTCCTTCCTGACGTTCATAGATTTCAGGGTCTCATGCACCCTATCATGTGTAATCATAGGTAGATACATGGAGTAGGAGGAGGTATGCCAGAATCTTTGAGTTGGAATTAGATACAAAATGGAACCCGAAGAGATTAGCCTTTTCAGGAGTGTCAGAACGAATGAGAGAAGAGAATGCAGATTTATAGAAGTTAGAGATGTTTTAGGCAAGAATTCAGTATACATATTTATATATATATATATATATATATATATATATATATATATATATATATATATATATATATAACTATATATATATATATATATATATAACTATATAATATATATATATATATATATATATATATATATATATATATATATATATATATAGTCTGGCAACTATGTTTGAACCATGTTTGTACTTTTTTTGTATTTTAGTCAGCCAAGTAGGCCATGAAAGGCAGGTTGGCCATAACTTTCGAATAGATTTTGGTGTAAGCTGTAGATGGTAATTGTAAATATATATCTGGTATTTTTTTTATAAAAATCACAGCATCGACTAAATAAATTGCAATGATAAAACACAAAAAATGACATGGGGAAAATTTGGATTTAAATCAGTGTTCGTTCATACATGTGTCTACCCAAGCCGACTGGCTTTGTTGAGTAACATGGCTGTGGTTAGCGATGCCACTCAAGCCTGTCAGCTTAGTTGAACAGATGTACCCCGAGGCGAAGACGCGACTATATATATATATATATATATATATATATATATATATATATATATATATATATATATATAACGCATACATAATATATAACTCTTTCTTTGCTGCTGCTATGCTGCTGTATATAGTAAATCTGTCTACCTAACCACACTATCCAGAGCCTAGACTTAAAAAGCCACACGGTAAGGACCTAACCTAGGTTTATCATCGTTGCCCAAAACTTGGGGCCTAACCTGAATTTATCGTCATTGCCAAAATGGAAACTACAACCTAAATTTATTGTGGTTTTGCCGAACATAAACCTAACCTAGATAATCTGTTTTTAAGTTAAAAATTACTAATATTTAAGTTTAATAAATAATGAAATAAATAAACAGAAAGAATAATATATATATATATATATATATATATATATATATATATATATATATATATATATATATATATATATATATATATATATATATTACGTTACATACTTTGAAATCTTTGCAGTCCTTCAAAGATAAACAAGATTTACATTTAAAGTTAAATTTTGATCTTAACGGAATATTGTAGCGAATACAAATTTTTTCTTCTAATACTAACTTGTGATATTGCATAAACGCTAATAAATTAATTTCGTCACCAATGTATTCATTAATACACAAAAGAGACATTATTACTAAATAATTCACAACTTAAAATTCACAACTTTACACAAGCAACATATCTTTAAAATAAAATATGACAAATACAAAATCATCGTTCCTCAGCCAGCATCAAAGGAAAAAGCCAGTCGGCTTCGGACCATGTTCCCGTAGACACATATACGAACGAACACTGATTCAAATCTAGAATAATTCCATGACATGTCTCTAGTCTTTAGGAAAATAAGTTACAGACTCGTAAAGTTGCGAATAATCCCATAGGTTTTTCTTATATTCCAACTGATCAGAACTTCATTCTATCGCACTATATGGCGTAGGCCACTTTACAAATTGCGAGGCAAATAAACTGTGATCCAAAAAAAATCATAGTGTGAAAATGATAGTATTGGAAAATATATAAATGAATATAAAATTTAACCTTCAAATATATATATATATATATATATATATATATATATATATATATATATATATATATACATTTATCCAAGTATATCTATATATATAAAAAAAAAAAAAAAAAAAAAAAAAAAAAAAAAAAAAAAAAAAAAAAACGTCCTCCCCCAGGAAGGTCTCACGACCTGTCAGTGGGACCCATCGAGAAAGGTCCTTGGGTATCACGGGCCTAACGGCTAAATCCGCTGGCTGGCCAGGCCTATCGCGGATGCCGGGAAGTTTCCCCACTAGTAGCAAAGCACGCTACCAATGTAGGTATTAACGTCTAGTGAGACGAAGCTAGAGTTAATAGAGGAATAGCTCACGTTCTCTCGCTCCACCCAGTCTCGAACCTGGGCCCTCTCGCTTGCTAAGCGAGTGCTCTACCTCTGAGCTAGGAGCGCTCCTATATATATATATATATATATATATATATATATATATATATATATATATATATATATATATATATATATATATATATATATATATATATATATATATATATATATATATATATATTAGTGATGCAGGTAACATCCGCATCCGCATCCGCATCCGCGGAGCATCCACACATTATTAAAGATCCGCATCCGCATCCGCATCCGCGCTTTGCCCTGCGGATGTTGCGCGGATGTTTATTGTCGAGATTTCATAAAGAATTTTATAATAAAAATACTTAAGATGAATCTGAAAAAGAAAATGAAAATGAAAATGAATTGAAGGCAATTCAAAAACGGCTTGATATTCCATATCTTAAAGTTATCGAAGACATTCCAATTCGCTGGAATAGTAATACACTTCATATGATGGAAAGAAGTATTGCTCAAAGAAAATTTTGCTTCGTACGCCAGTTCGTATTCCAAAGTTAACATTCTTATTAATGTGGAAAACATCATATCACACTGCATTAAGCTATTGAAACCATTTAAAGAATCTACCAAAAAATTCAGCTTCTCTACAGCTTCTGTCTCCGATGTAATAACATTAATCTCAACGCTAAGGAAGCATTTTGAACCATCTTTAAATGAAAATTATGACAGTTTAAAAAGAATGAAAGATTTCATTAAACTAGAACTAGAAAAACGCTTTGGTTCTGTGGAAATTAGTGAACTTCATACTATTGCAACTTACTTAGATCCCCGTTATAAAGGCAAGTTTTTTTTGTAACAATATTAAAACAAGTTAAATCGTTACTTTGTGCTGCAGTTGAAAAACTTCAATCCGAACAGTCTATTAAATCGCCACCCATTAAAAGGAAAAAAACGAAATCTTTAGAACAAACACACCTTCTACAAGTAGATCAATAACAGATTCACTGGAAGAATTTCTATAGTCCAGTAGTGATGAAGAAACACACGCATTACCAAAAGACTCAGTGCAAATGATCGAAAACTATCACCAAAAAAAAAACGATTATATTCAAATGATGATTCAATCAGCTAGTGGAAAGTTAAGCAAAATGTTTACCCACGCTTGAGTAAACTTGCAAGGAAATACTTGGCCTGTCCTCCAACTTATGTTTCAAGTTCGAGAGTATTTAGCAATGCTGGGCTCTCAGCAGAAAAATTGATGTTTCTCAAGCCCAAGCCCAACCTTCCTGTATTTGAATTTCAATACTAGTGTAAAAAGTAAATAATCCATTGTAAAATCTCTTTCATTAAGGGTGAAGGTTGGGAAAAGAGGTTGGTGGGGTGCATTTGAGTTGAATCCCAGTCCCGTACCCTGGTAACACAATTATATTAATAGATTGTGTGTAAAACTCGATAACATATATATATATATATATATATATATATATATATACATATATATATATATATATATATATATATATATATATGGCATATATATATATATATATATATATATATATATATATCAAACATCCGCATCCGCATCCGCATCCGCATCCGCGGATGCGAAAAAAATGACATCTGCTGCATCACTAATATATATGCAAAGTTGATTTCAATCCTGAGCATCAGCGTCGAGTTTAGGCTTACGATTGCATCAACTTAGATCCATCTAGGTTAGGTTTAGGCCTACAGCATCGCTAATCCATATGGGTTAGATATTGGTTTAGGACGTTCCTAGTTCAGGTTATGATATGTTTTGTTAAGTACACAAAAACTAAATTTGTGTATATTTAACAAATCTTATCATAACCTGGAGAAACCAAGGGCTAACTTTATATGGACCATCAAATCTATTTGTAGGTCAAACCCAAACTTTAAGGCTCGTTTACGACCCGACATAAAAGAAATAAACCATTTAGGTGGGTTTACTTTTATAGCATTAGCTTCATTATATACTTTTTAGATTCTATGTTGTGACTTTTATAAAAATGCCAGGTGACTGACTTAAATTTAACAATTACCCTATATATATTTGCAACATCAATAAATAATATTATAGGCATCTCCAACACTTCCAGTAACTTTGATTAGTAATTTTAGTGCATTTCCAGTATTCTCAAACAAAATCGTGAAAATTGATAGCTGGGCTCTAAAAAATTACCCTTAAATCATTTCAAACATTTTATATAAGCTATACAAAAATCAGGTCATTTTTTTTAAAATATAATTTCCTCCATAGATAATTATTAGAAATATGATATGATATATATATATATATATACTATATATATATATAAATATATATATATATATGTATATATATAATTTCCTCCACAGATAAGTGTTAGAAAATATGGAATTTGTAGGATTATTAATTCATATTGGTCTTTAAAAACAGTAATAACTGGATTCCTACTCCCCTTCTGAGATAATTATACTTTTGGGTATCTAGTTTATATCCATAGCATCTCTCTACTGGATTCTTTTTTCTAGTGATGTCCTCTTGAAAGAGTTCTTCTAGAGTCTGAAGATTTAATAATTTAGTAATTTCTTACTGCATATCCCACATCTGTCACAAAGCCAACTGTAACCAACTTTTTTTTTCAAGTAATTATCCTGTGTTGATCTTATGCAGAGCCTGGCCACATGGCTCAGTGCTTCTATTCTAATCAGTAAGGATGTATCACACACATAATTTGAACATGGATAGAAAAAAAGAACTTTCCCACTTCTGTAAATTTCAGCATTTTCATTTGAATATTTTAAAATGGTACAATAAAGAGGATCTATACAATTGGGTAATGTGTCTTCTCATAAAACTTGTTCAACTTGTATTTTTCTGTTTTTGAGGGCATCTTGATATGTGGCGGGATGAACAGTTGCATAGTCGCCCTAATAATCTTATTAGAGTACATATACGGATTCCACAATGGTCTTCGACATTAATCAAAAAATCTCATGGTAACAGGGAACATAATTTTAGGGGTTACGGCCCGAATTTTTAGATATTGTGAGCTGATAATATTTTTCAAAATGATCAATCTCTGGTATTCTGGGCCTAATTTTTACAACGAAATTCCCACCCACAATTTTATCTGTAGTAAATGATTCTATAAATTATTTAATTTTATTATTTCATGTTCTAAATGTTTATTGTACTTTTGTAATTTTTATCGTGTTTATCATAACGAAATACGAAAATAAAGCAAGATAGCTATATAAGAAAATAACGTTTACAGAAAGTCAAGCTAAAACGACGTTTAAACCATGTACAGTGATAGTTTAACTTTAAACTTGGAATAACTCTTAAACCGTGTTGGGGAAAGCCATTTCTGGTTTAAAGCAAAATTAATCTAGGTTTAACCTCAAATCTGGTTTAAACGTAGATGGGGAAAGCGGCCCTAAATGATGAAATGTTAAAATAGACATTTCCAACTTAAAATAATAGCTAAAATTGCTGAAATTAAGGGCTGAAAACCTCCTATCAGTTATGTTTCTTTTCGTTAATGGTGATAATAAGTTTGAAACTTATCAGCCACCAACACCACCATGGAGCTATGTATAAATAAAAATAATATATATATATATATATATATATATATATATATATATATATATATATATATATATATATATATATATATATATATATATATATATATATATATATTATTATTATTATTATTATTATTATTATTATTATTATTATTATTATTATTATTATTATTATTATTATTATTATTATTATTATTATTATTATTATGTGTGTGTATTATTATTATTATTATTATTATTATTATCTTCCTCCTATACCCAGATAGGGGGTGAAGTGCGTAGGATAAATAGTAACAGAAAAGTAATAGAAGAACATGTAAGTCGAAAAGAAATCCCCCCCTATTTTACCGTCTCCATTTATACCCCATTGAGAAATTGTCGCAGACAGAAAAATCCACCTGAGGTTTCATAAGACCACGACAGACCTTCACTGTGGTATCTATTTAATGTGAGATTCAAGCCCTTGGCAAAGTCAACATCCATGCCCCCCTCACAAAACCCGCCCTTCACTTCTGTTGTGTACCTTTCTCATCGCCTCTGCCAAACTCACATTCCCCTCCTTCAGGCATTCCTTAATGACTCAATCCACTTTATCTTCGGTCTTCCAACCGTCGATTCCCAGCACACTCACCACAATACATCTGCTTAACCAATTGACTATCATCCATCCTTTCCACATGACTAAACCATCTTAACGTTCTCTCGTTTATTCTCTCAATTATTCCCTTCTTCACACTGCACAACTCCATAATGCGTTCATTCTTCGCTTTATCAATTCTTCTCACACCTAACACCCCCTAAGATTACCTATCTGAACACTTTGCACCTTAGATCTATACCTCTTATTTCAGACCATAGTTTCATTACTATATATTAAAATATTTAACAACATACCCTCATGCTAAACCCTAGCTCTCTCAAGATTTAATCCCTTCACATCTACCAAGGATTTAATTGCACCAGCCACCTTTCTATCATTCAAAATTTCCCACTACATTCTGCAGCATCCGCTCCCTTTTCATCCAACATATATCCCAAATAATTATTAAACTCGGATACTTGTTCAAATTGTTGATCATCTACCATGACTTTACACCGCGGAGAGTTTGTTGAGTGTTTTGTTTATTATTATTATTATTATTTTTTTGTATATTATAACTTTCAAGAATCTCTATAAAAAAGGCAATACAAGCAATATCTCTGAAATCATTAACTTTTACTTTAAAACTTCAAATGCAAAAGATTTGGATAAAGAGGACAAATGGCTAAGGGGCATTATCAACACCTACATTAAATCTACAAACAGCTCAAAAATCACAGTTAAACTCTACCATAAAACCAGAAAACTTTCCTCCAAGTTCTCTACTAAGGGTACCCTTTCAGTTAATCACCATGTCGTGCACCAATTCTCATGTCCCGAGTCTGACTGTACGTCGACGAATATTGATTAACGACTAATAGATTAACAGATAGGGAATACCAGCACCGCTTTAAACTCAGTAAAATATATGAACATTTATTCACTGAGTAAAACAAGACAACCGTACCTAATATATCAAAGTCATTTAAAATTTTAAACTCCTCATGCGAAGCGCAAAAACTGAAAATAGCTAAAAGTTTAACGTAATGTCCCTTTAAAACCTCAGACATCTAACATAACGTGTCACTGTATTTGGTCACTTAAATTAAAATATATATGAAATCTAAAAATTGATATTTCTAATGTTTGTCATTTTATTTTTTTAAAATCTGACTTATAATCATCTTCAAATGTGAAGAATCGAAACTTCTGAGATGTCCCGAGTCTACGGACGAAACCCGGTCAGAAACTAATAAATGTAAATATGCTCTTATTTTCTATGCAAACTATTTTCTAGACTAGTATTAAGGAACTTAAGAATGAAAATTCAAGAAAAAATTATTACTTTAACTGAATTATTAACAGTAAGAATTGGATAAGAATAATAAAAAATAAGAGTGTGATTTAATAAAAACTATAATGAATATAATAATAATAATAATAATAATAATAATATAATAATAAAATAATAATAATAATAATAATAATAATAATAATAATAATATAAATGAACAATATAGAAGAAATGAAGAAAAAGGGTGGCAAAATTGGTGAGAGAGGGAGAGAGCGGGGGGAGAAAGAGGAGGATGAGGGGAGGGGAGGGTGAGGAGGAGGAGAGAGGGGAGAGGGAATATATAGTTTCAGTGAGGAACTTGACAAAAGAAGTAAAATGAAGATGAAATGGAGAATGTCAGGATAAGGAAAAAAGGGGGAGATAAGGGAAAAATAGAGATAGAGATGGGCACAGGGAGAGATAGAGATAGAAAAGAGAAGAAAGGATTATGAAAAAGAAGAGATTTAGGATGCAAAGATAAATGAGAGAGATGATAAGAGAGAGAGAGATTACGAGTGAGAGAGAGAGAGAGAAGAGAGAGAGAGAGAGAGAGAGAGAGAGAGAGAGAGAGAGAGAGTGAGAAAAATAGTTTAGAGAAAGAGAGAAAGGAAATGAAGATAGAGTAAGAGAGAAAGAGAACGAGACAAGGTGTCGTGTGTTGGGAGAGAGATTATAAATACGAGTAAGTGAGATAGAGAAAAAAAGAAAGAAAAGATAATGAGGAATGGTGAGAAAGGAGAAAGAAAGAGCAACAGGTGAAAAAGAAAGAGTGAGCGCGAGGGAGAGAGTGAGATGTGGAAGACGCGGACGATTGATACGAAAGGGAAAGAGAAGAGAGAGAGAGGAGAGAGAGAGAAGAGAGAGAGAACGAGAGAGAGACGAGAGAGAGAGAGAGAGAGAGAGAGAGAGAGAGAGAGAGGAGAGAGAAGAGAGAAGAGAGAGAGAGAGATGAATGTAATGAGGAGTCCAGAGAGGAAAGAAACCAATGAACAAAATGCGGTGTTGTGCGTGAGAGAGACGGAAAGAGAAATACATAGATACACAGGTGAGAAGGAGAGAAAAAAAGAGAGAACGCAACAAACAAAAACGCCAATAAATTGGGGCGGGGCGGAAAGAGAAAATTGAATAGAAGAAGAAAGGAGCGACAGGTGGTTAAAAAGAGAGTGAGTGGTGTGAAGCGATGGAGGCTGCGAGAAGAAGAGAGAAAAAACAGCGAAGTGATGAGAATAGTAGAAGAGGGGAACAGAGGGCGAATAGGAAAAAAAAAAGAGGCGAGTCGAGAGTGGGGGTAAAGGTGAGAAAAATATTTCTATCACATGTGATGTTGGTGTAGAGAGAGGAAGAGGAGATTAATTGACTGATTTTCCTTACAAGTGAGAGTAACAGGCAAAGAGGAGAGGTGGAGAAAGAGAGAGAGGAGGGCTGAAAAAGAAAGAGGAGAAGTGTCGAACAGAGAGCAAAACAGAAAGAAGGGACAGGAAAAAAGAACACACACAGCAAAATTGCGAAAGAAAAGAAGACAAGAAAGAAAGGAAAGAAGAAGAGAGAGAG
>JABUQX010040599.1:0-2500 GCA_015478945.1 Trachelipus rathkii
AGAGAGGAGAAAGAGAGAGGAGAAAGGAGAAAAGAGATAGAGAGTAGAGAGAGAATGTGAGCAGAGAGTGAAGAGAGAGAGAGAGAGAGAGAGAGAGAGAGAGAGAGAGAGAGAGAGAGAGAGAGAGAGAGAGAGAGAGAGAGAGAGAGAGGGAGAGAGAGAGGGAAGAGAGGGACATATAGAGGAGAAGAGAGAAGAAGAGAGAGAGAGAGAGAGAGGAGAGAGGAGAGAAAGAGATGAGAGAGAGAGAGAGAGGAGAAGAGAGAGAGAGAGAGAGAAGAGAGAGAGAGAGAGTTGAGAGAGAGAGAGAGACAGATGACGAGAGAGAGAGAGAGGAGAGCTAAGCATGTACGACATAGAGACTAGCACGTAGTGGCGATATACTGATATGACCTAAATATAAGAACATCTCGAAATTATACGTATAGAATAATCGAATAAGCACTGATCATACAAGTTTTATATCTATATGTGAGCGTCATACGTCTGCATGAAGATTGAAACTATAACGTATGGACGTGAATAACTACGTTTTAAGCGAGAGAGTTTGAGATTCAGATCGTATGTCGAGTGAGATGCCAATAAGTCTGAGACCTATCATGAACATGCGGTTTTCTAAAATGAATGGAAAAACATGTTAGAATGCGACTAGCTATAACATAGTATGCCTTATATGCAAACGCATAGCTCAGAATTATGAACCAGAGATCATTCACATTGCTTATCATGCACAATTAGGTCTCAGACGTGTGCAACATATACTATTACTAATTTTGTATTCAACACTCTTCGCTTAAGAATAAGATCCGCGTGGATTATAGAATATGTCTCTGATGCTGATATATAATACAAATTCAGCGCTATGTTCTATAAAATGTTGTCACCAATACTATTTACCTCTGATTAAGACTATGCCTAGATACAGTATTTATGGAAACTTATATTACTATAAACATACGTATAAATATCGTTACAGGTAAAGATAAATGATAGTACATATGGCAAATCACAGATATATAATATATAATCTATCTATATTATATATATTATATATAATAATATATTATATAATATACTGATCTTACTTACTGTCCTCCCCAGGAAGTCCGGTCTGTGAAACCACGACTGTCAGTCGACTCAGCATCGTCTCACATTGCCTCTGTCCTTAACCAACAGTCCTTCTCTCTTGATTCCTCCACGCAGGCGCCCGCAGTCAACAGACGATCTTGCCACGACTCCTCCCTCTCTTCCTTGGTCCTTCTCTGAGTCTTCTTCATCCGGCGTCACTCATCATTCGTTGTCGCAGCCCTGTCCTTCCTGCATCCTTTCCAAATGTCACCACCATCTGATTCTTGCCACATCTATTCTCCTCATCATAGGTTCACTCCGACTTCCCTTTTGACTCTTTCATTCCTTATCTTATCTTTCTTAGTCTTTCATTATTGCTCTCAAGACTTCATCTCCGTTGCCTGTATACTACTTTCATACCTTTTTGGTAGTAACCATGTCTTCTGCTCCGTATAGGCAATATAGTGCTAACACTCGCTTCGTAAATATACTTCTTTTCACTCTACACCCATATTATTGGTCTTGTCATCAAGATACACATCCCTGACGCCTGTCCATAATTCGTATCCATGCGTGATCTCTGCATCACACCCCGTCCCTCTGTATATATTATTTAATTCCAACCAGTTATTTGAAATTCTTTAACTCTTTAAACTCTGCCCTTCACCATGATCTGCCCAACCTCCTGCCCTCTCTGCTCACCATCATCGACCTCAGTTTTCTCAGTGTTCATTTGTAGCCCCTTTGCTCCAAGTTTTTACGCGAAACATCTCGTAATTATTTCCATTCCTTCTCTACTTGCATTCCACACCGCCAAATCACCGCACTATGCCATGATATCCCCTCCATTTCCCTCACTCTCTTAACTCTTCATTGCTTATCAATAAGAGCATGAACATTAGGGCGACAATACGGCTTCCTGTTCACCCCCTCTGCCACTCCAAACGCAGTTTATTCATTTATACCTGTTCTCACATTGCACTTAGCCCCTTTGTAGATACTCTTCATCACACAATCCTCTTCCCACTCCATAATTTTCTTCTAACACCCTCCATAATCCATTCCTAAGTACCGTGTCAAAGTCCGTTTTCGTCGCCTAGTTCGTGAGTCGAAAAATCTGTCCTATTCCGAGGCTGATCCAGGTATGTGCAAGCAGTCAGGTCGGCCAGCGGCTTGCGCGTCTGCCCCAACGAGCTCCTTTGGCCGGACAGAAGGAGAAGAAAAATCCCTCTCTTCCGCTACCAGGCACACGACGTGGACGCGCAGTTGATTTTGTCCCCATATTATTATATATATATAGTATATATATATATAATATATACTATATATATAGTATATATAATATATATATATAATATATAATATAATATATTATATATATTATATAATATTAATATATTTTATATATAAATATATAATATATATATATCTT
>JABUQX010040599.1:5000-35000 GCA_015478945.1 Trachelipus rathkii
CTATTATAATATATATAATATACTATATATATATATAATATATTATATTTTAAGTAGAATAAAAGTGAAGTCTGTGCACGATATCTTCAATTGATTATGTCACGATACAAGTATTAAAAAACAACAAAAAATGAAAAAAAAAAAAAAAAAAAAAAAAAAACAACCACTCAGTGAGGTGTTCTTTGAAGCCCTTTAAGTAGATGGTCTCTTCATATGAATGAGAAGAAATATTAGTCTCGTGAGAAGTAGTAAGCTTTCTAAAAGGATCCTTAAATATGTTCTATTAGAACACAGAATAAAAGTATTAGTAGGAAGAAGAGATCTTAAACCATGTGAATTTCGACTATTTTATTATTTTATTAATATTATATTTATTATTAATATTATTATTATTATTTTATATTATTATTATTATTATTATTATTATTATTATTATTATTATTATTATTATTATTATTTTTATTATTAATATTATTATTCACTATCACTTTAATATAATTATTATTATATTATATTATTTGTATTATTATTATATTATTATTATTATCTATTATATTATTATATTATTATTAGTTATATTATTCATTATTATTATTATTATTCTTATATTATTATAATTTTATTATTTTTTTTTTATTATTATAATATTTATTTATTATAATATTATATATAGATAGTATATAGTATATATTTAATTTATATACTATATAATTATATATAATATAATATATAATATATATATATATTATATATATATCCATATATAAATCACGTCGGAGCTGCTCACAATGAAATATATTATATATATTATATATTTATATATTTTATATATATATACTAATATATATATAATATATATAATATATAGTATTATTATAATATATATTAAGTATATAAATTAAAAAAAGTAATGCAATTCATTAAAACTTTATTCCACATTTAGTCGGATAAAAAAAAAAAAAAAAATAATATAAAAAAATAAACAAATAAAAAAAATATAAATATGAAATAAAAAATATAAATAATGAAAAATAAAATGAATAATGAATAAAAATAAAATAAATATAGAAAATAAAATTAAATACGTGCACCTTCAACAAAACCTTTTTGCAATGCATATTTTTTTTCTTTTCCTTTTAGTTTGCTTTTTCTCTTAATAATTTTCAATTTATATTTCCAATTTTGAGCAAAATATACTAAAGAAATTGAAGTGGTAATATTTTACCTTATGTTATTTGAATGACACACTCCCAGTTATATCATATATATATATATATATATATATTATTATATATATATATATATCTAATATATTATTATATATATATATAATATATATATAATTAAATATTATATTATATATAATATATAATTATAATATAAAACATTATATTATATATATATATATATAAATATATTTATATATATATTATATATATTATAATAATATATATATGAGGTATATATATATATCTATAAATATAATAAAATATATATATTAATATATTATTATATAATGTTATAATTATAATATATTAATATATAATTATAATATAATTATATAATATAATATATAATATATAATAATATATTATATTATAAATATTAATATATATATATTATAGATATATATATATATATAATATATATATATTACTATAAGTATATATATCTATATATAATTATTTATATATATATAATATATATATATATATACAACTGTCCAGTAGTCCCAATATAATTTTTAAAAATGATTTCCAGGTATAGAAAAATACGTCAGTTCTGTCAAAGAGAATGAAGGGACTACCTGCGCTGTAACCTTTAATAATTCAAAAGCAGAATGTACGAAAATAGTCCATAATATATGACAGTAAATGCTTGCACAGGTGCTACAGGAAAAATGTCCGTAATTTCTAATAAAGTAACTACTTATGGCCAAAAAAAAAATAAATAAATATAAAAAAAAAACCTTCTAGATATTTGCTAGAAATTGCTTATGAAAAATCAAACACACACAGACACTCATTCACACACACACAATATATATATATATAAATAGTATAAATTATATTATATATATATATAATATATTATATATATAAATATATATATATATATTATTATATAATAAATATAATATATAAATATAAATATATATATAAATAGTATATATATAATATATGTAATATATTATATATATAATATCATATATATATATAATTAATTTCTCACCTTTCTCACCCAAGCCCTCCGTGTAGGTCATCCTGTCGTTTGCAATGCTTCTCCACAGGACCCTCTCTTCGTACAGCCGATGTTCCTCCACCTGATCCAGCGTCCATCCCCTCTTCGCCACAGCCGCCCCACTCCCACATCTTCATCTTTCCTTGTCCCGCCCGCCGTCTTCTACCTGCAGGCTGCCATGCATTAAAAATCTGGCCGGGTATCTATCTTCATCCATCTTTCTGATGTCCATACCATCTCAGTTGCTGTCTCTCGATCAGATCCTCCACCGCCTCAACCCCCATCCTTTCTTATCTCAGTATTCCTTCTTCTCTCTCTTCTGGTCACCTCCACTATCAACCTCAACCCCTCATCCTGCGCCGCACGATCTTACTCCTTGTTCTAGTTGTAGTGTCCACGACTCCGACCAAACAAAAGACCGGTCTCAGGAAATCGTGAATTAAATAAGTTTAACCTGTCCGTCAATTCTGTTTCATGCAAGATACAACTGACCACTCTCTAGAGTAGTTTCATTATTCTTTCCTCCTATCACCCCTCATCTCTTCCCTGCCGTTACCGTAAACTCCAATACCTACAAGTTCCGCTGCATCTTTTATTCTTCCCCACCATCTCTATGTTAAGTTCTCTCCTTCCCTAGCTATCTTCATCACTTCAGTCTTGCTCATATTCATCCTCAATCCCCTCCTTCGCAGCACCTCCTCCCATCTGATCAGTAACTCTCTACGTCTCCCTGTTCTCTTGCAACCAGAGCGAATACGTCTGCATATGCCATTTACACCATATCTCCTCCTCCTAATACTCCAATCTCTCGCATGACACTTGTCCATCATACAAGATGAATAACAATGGTGACAACACTCCTCCCTGTCTAACGCACCTGTCTTCACTCCAAACAACTGCCATTCCCATAGGCTGTCCTGACGGCAATCTTTCACTTACTGTGTAAATCCGCCTATCAACTCTATTCAACTTGGGCTCTATCTGGTAGTAACGATCCTCGAGTGTCTCCAAAAGTTTTACCCTAGGTACACTGTCAAATGCCTTCTCTCTAAATCCACAAAAGCCATATACATTTCCTTATCCCACTTCCAGCTCTTCTCTATCATCATCTTCAGAGAAAAATCAATCTCGCGTATTCCTCTCCGGCCTGAATCCAATTACTTGTGTTCAATTCCACTGTCTTCGACTCCCGTCCCTGAGCCTTTTTCTCCAATACCTTTCATATAACTCATGGCATGCGGCAAGCAACGATTGCTCTATAATTGAACAGTCGCCCCTAATCTCTTTTTGACCAGGCCATACTATCCGCCTCTCCCCCTCGCAGGTACTCCTCTCCACTTCCTCCAGAAATCATAACATCTCCAACATCCATCTCATGACCTCCTAAACATCGCTATCTCCCGGCAGGCCCATCACATTCTGCTTCTCCCATTTTCATATTCCCCATTGCATCTCCACTCTTCATTGTTATCGCACCCCATTCCACGTTATCGGAGTGTCTCATCTGCCGTCCGAAGGTTCTCTTCCTCCTCCCGATAATTACTCTGAAAGTACTCGTCCCCACCTGTACTGATTCATCAGGGCCACTCTCAGCCTACCCTCTTATCCTTACTGAAGGTTCAACATCCGACTCCTGTCTGAAGGTTTTTGCATTTATAATATAATTTCTTAGTTCCACCCAATATCCTGTCTCAGTTGTTCACCGATCTCCCACGCTGCTCCATCGCTTCTCCTTTTTATGTCCCGGCTCAATTTTCTATTTACCACCTATCCGCTCTGTCCTCAGGGATCTTTCTTCATCCAACGGCCTAAATTTATTTTTTTCCTTTACTGCACGTCAACTTTCATCTGTCCCACCATGCAGGCTTTTTCTTCTGGTGACCTGTTCTTTTACCCCCAGCGCTTCGCACATGTTATTCATTTTTTCTTAAATATCTCCCATCTCTCCTTTACAGTCTACAACATTCCTCTTCCTCCGGTATAATATGACGGACTCTTTCTACAAAAACCTTTTCACTTCATCCTCCTTTAATCTCTCCACTGCTATCCACTCTCTCGCTACCATCTTCTGGTAACGGGGTTTTTAGATTTAATATCCCTACCACCAAACGATGGTCCGAATCAAGCGACAGATGGTATACTTTTCACGTCTCTTACCACCTTCCTGTTTTAATTATATAGAGTCAACTCGACTTATCCATGCAACTTAACAATACTATTCCACCTGTACCAGGTAAATTTATGCGAGTCCCAATGCGCAAATATATATATATGTATGTATTTATCACTGCCAACCTATTGCTTACCGCAAAATCCAACAAACTCTCCCCCTCCGCGTTTCTTTCTCCTATTCAAAACGCCCATTGCTATCTCGGTAACTATCTCTCCCTTTTCCTATGTGCGCATCAAGTCTCCCACTGACAATCTTTCACTCAGTGATTAATTACGGATCGCCATTGTGCATACTGTCATGAAAAACATTCTTTTCTTCCTGTGTCCTTCCTTGGTGTGGTCATAACCTGTATTATGCCCCACACGTCTCCTTTTCACCTCAGGGCATGTAGCGAATTTTCTTTCATTGTGAGTAAAGCTAGTGCCCTTACTCTACGTCCTGCAAATCCGGGGTCGAGAGCCATGATGCCACCGGCCAGTACTGTTCTGGCTCGCTCACTCGTCCCTTGGTATATCGATTGTGAATCAGTCGATGTAATTGGGGCGCCGCGCTCCGCTCACGCGGTGCAATGCGCTCGTGCGTCGGCGACAGGAGCCAAGAACATCCCTCAGTGTCCCTTCCTTCATCATACCACACCTCCTCCTCCTTTCCCTCCATTGTACTAGCATTAATAGTTTCCTATACGGAACTTATCCTTGTGTAGTCGAGTTCGTAGTCCATTTTCATGCTGGTCATACAACCGATAAAGATTCTGTTCTGGTTTCCGTAGGCATCGAACAAGCGCGTCTTTACCACAAAATTCCACCGGCCGGCTGCTAGGCTGTCGCCGGCTTCTTTTTCGACTGTATTTAGTTTCCTTCCCGGACATGTAAAGGCCCCCATGGGTACAGAAGCTCTCTCGCACAGTCTCCAGGCCAGTCCAGTCAGATAAGCCACAGCAACCGCTACAGAGGTAACTAGCCCATTTATTCATTGGTAGATGGAAGCTCCATGATGCGCCGTGGGAAATATATAATAATAATAATAATATATATATATACTATATATAAATTGATTTATTTAAAGGATATAGTTCCTAGCCTCTGAACGTAGTGTTGTATTTGTATTAGTGCGAACTCCTTTGCATAAAGGCAGAAACAAATTAAAATGTAATTTATTACTACAGCTGAAAAATAAAGTATAAGTAAAACAATGTTAAATAGTTTCTATATCCAGTTAATGGTATTATTTATAAACAAATTGCAAAATCTTGTTCGCTCAGATCAAAGAAAAAGCCTCATTCGGTCGTCCTCTATGTTTAAAACACCGAAGCTCTGGAAGATTGACTGAACAAAAAAATTTCCAGAATCTGTTGCTAATTCTTTATTTTTCATTGAGGCATGACATGTATTAAGTGGTTGAAATTTTCCCTGGATTATTATTATTTATTCGAAAATAACTTAGGAATAATTCACTGAACTTGTTTCTGAAATTGGGGTAACGATGTACAAATTACTTATTGTAGATATAGGGGAGTGGGAGGGGGGGGGAGAGGACAGAAGAATTAAGATGATGGGGTTTAATACATTTTTGAGCGATGTCTTTCATAATATATTGTTCAATTTTTTGAGATGTTGGAGAATGAAATTTAAAGCTTGTGTTGCAAATAGTCTAATTATTCACTCTGCATATTACTTTGAATTTTATGAAAATTGTGGTAATGCAACTAGTTCAATAAATTTCTTTTTGAGTTGGAGAGTGAGTTAGATTTGCATGGAATGAAGTTGATAGAGTGGTGAATTGTGATCGTGTGTGTTAGTGATGAATTTTGAGTGTCTTTTTCTAGATCATCTGAGTGTTGACTTTTTCTTCTGGTGAAGTTTGTTTCGCCTATGATGTTTTGTGCAATGGTTGCAGGTGAGTGTATATACATTGTAGAGGTCGGGTGTTTGGTGATGAAAGTTTTTAATGGCAGACGCATGTGGAAGGAGTGTGATTTTTGGGTATGTATTTTTAAAGGTTTTGTGTTTTTCTTAGAGGATGGGAAGGAGGAGGTTTTTTGAGGATTGTTATTGGGGGGAATGTATTGTATTATAGTATTTGATCTGCTTTTTGTAGCTTATTGATGATTTGTGATTTGTAGTGGTGAAGTATTTCGATAGATGATTATTCTCTTTGGTAAGCGATTGATGGCGACAGATCTGAGCTCTAATGTATTAGTGCATGTGAGGTGCTATTATTATGGAAGGAAATGCGAGAGAACAGTGATGTAAGGGATTGGAGGTAGGTTTCGTATATCAGAAAAGCTGAAGGTGAAAAGTCTGTGCCAAGTAGATAGTGTTGTCTAAAAAGAAGCTGAGGGAGTTGTGAGGTAGTTCTAATGTACTATTGTATGACAGATGTATGTTTAATCGTGTGTAATAGTTTGTGGGGCTATGTTGTGTCTGTAAGATACTCGAAAAATGTCATCAAGCATAGCGGTGCCAGTGGAATTTTGGAGTTCAGGCAGGAAAGGATTGTAGAGTTTGTGAGTTCCAGTATATTGCTTAGAGTAGTACAAAGGGGATGCCCATGCTGAGAGCCCGTTTTTTGTAGGAAGAATGAATTTTGAATTGAAAAAAGACGATGTTCTAAAGATGAAATGTATTAATTTAGTAGACGTGGAAGAGATATGAGAGCTGTTAGTTTTATTAAGAATGTGTGTTACATATTGAGGTGTATGGACGGGATCATGAAGAATCATGAGGTGACACTCAAAACTGTAAAAAGCTTGTGTTGCAAGGTTAAATTACATTTTGTATTGAATCTCATGGAATGTCATGCAAAATCTAATCAACTCTCAACCATCAAAAAAGAAAATTATTGACACCTAATGCATTACACAATTTCAAGTAATTTCAATAATATGCAGGTGAATCATATAATTAGAACTATTGCAACACAAGCTTTAAAATTTCATTCTCAACCATCAAAAACTTGAACACTAAATATTATGAATATACATCCTCAAATATAACCCTCATCTTAATCTTCTTTCTCTCCCCCTCCCCCCTCCCCCTATATCCTTACAATAAGTAATTGCTATATCGTACCCCAATTTCAGAACAAGTTCATAATTTTTCCTAAGTTATTTTTTCGAATACACATAAATAAAATCCAGCGGACAAAAATGTCAACGCACTGAAACACCCATTCCTTGCTCATGCAAAATTAATAAATTCAGCACAGATCTCGAATTTTTTGTCAGTCATATTCAGAGTTGTGTTTTTAACATAGATGCTCCGAATGAGGCTTCTGATATGAACGACAAGCTTTGCAATTTGTTTAATAATAACATTAACTCATGGAATATAGAAACATTTTAACATTGTTTTTTTAACTTATAATCTATTTTTCAAGTTTTAATAAATCATTAATTATAGTTTGCTTGCCAAAAGGGTCGAGCACTAATATTATAATATTATTATTATAGTATATATAAAATATATATTATATATAGTATATATATATATATATATATCTATTATATATATTATATATATATAATATAGATATATAATATATATATATAATATAATATTTATATATATATAATATATTAAATTAATCATAATATATATATATATATATTAATATATATATATATATATATATATATATATATATCTATATATATATATATATAAATAGATTAATATAAATATATATATATATATGTATATATACGTATATTTAATATATATATATATAATATATATATAGTATATATATACATATATAAAATTATATAATATATGTATAATATATAATATATATAATCTTATTGAAAAAATGTGTATCAAATTATCGAAGCAAACGAATTTGAATGTTTTAAATTATTTAGAGAACAACAAAATTTTAATTCTTCTTTCAAAAAATTGAGGATTTAAATATAAAAACAAGCATTAGCCGAACTAATGTTCTTGATAGAGCGGCAAAGGTACCCATCAGTTTTTAAAAATAAATGACTAAAAAGCATAATCCTGGACTTAACATAAGATGATTTTTAAGTGATTCTGGATTAGTTGAGAATTTTCGACATAGTGGCGAATATGAATCGACGCATGGCTCTTGAGGCTGGTAACTCTCTTCTAGCATCTTATCACCCCAATGAACGGTCGCAAGGAGTATCACAAATACATTCTGAGATTGACACCAATATGTATATATATATTATAAATATATTAATATTATATATATATACTTATAAATATATATATAATATAATAAATATATATATATATATATATATATATATATTAATAATATATTATAGTAATATATAGTATATGAGATAATATTATATATATTTATAGTATATATAATATAATATAAATAATTATAAATTATATATATATTCTATATATATATAATATATATAATATATTTATATAATATATTATATTATATAATATATATGATGTTATAGATTATATATATATAGTATTTATATATATTAATATATAATTATATATATATATAATATATATATTATATATAATAATATATATATTATATAATATATATATATTATAGAGTATAAAAATTTCCCAAAACCTTCTCATTACAACTACCTAAAAAAAAAGGGAAACAGACAGTATATCTTTTCCCTTCTAAATTATGTTTTAAAGTCTCCAATCCTTTACTGAATGCGTATTTCTCTTATCACCGTGTGATCACTTGCTCTAATCTCAACGCTTCCATTTTCATTCCACAATTCAAACCTATCTCCAATTCAGAATCTCTTTATAGGATATATATATAATATAATAATATAAATATAATATGGATAGATATATATAATCATAGTAACCAGAGTTAAATATAACAGCTTAGTACTATATATAAATAAATATATTATATATATATATATATATATATATATATATATATATATATATATATCTATAGTATATATATATATATATATATATCAATAATATTATTATATAATATATATTATAGTAAAGTATATCAGTGGGAAATTTCTCTCTCCTTAACTTTTCATTCAATAGGAAAGAATGCATATATAATGTATGAGTAAAGCGAAACGTATTGACGCATAAAAGTCAAAAGAAATACAACTTTACTACCAAGTGATTCAATGTTTTAAATAGTTTGCAATTACAGTTTTGCCTAGACATATCTCAGTACATATAAACAAACACCACATAAAACAGTATAAACATATATATATAGTCTGAGTAGTATATATATATAATATATATATAAATTATATATAATATTATATACATAATAATATATATAATATTATACCGTATATTACGTGTATTTCTGTATATATATATATATATATATATATATATATTATATATATATATATAAAAGATAATATAATAATATAATATAATTATTATATATTATTTATAATATAATATAATAATATATATAGCAAGAAACTAACTATACCGATATGGTTGGCGAGGAAATGTATCGAAAGGTCAAATGGTCAACATTTGTAAAAAAATAAAATCTGGTTATTTAGAGTTCTCTAACGAATCCAAGAAAACTTAACCTAACTTAAGCTAACCAAACCTAACCTAACCTAACCTAATCTAATCCTAACATAACAATTACCCTAACCTAACATGGCATAACCTAACCTAACATAACCTTACCTAACATAACCTAACTTAACCTAGCCTAGCCTAGCCTAGCCTATCCTTACTCCTGATGTGGTCTTTTACTTGAATTTTGATTCAGTAACGATTTGGCTAGTTCGTATTAGTAAACTATAAAACATGAACAAAAAGAGTTATGGAAAGTTAATTAATAATATATATAACCATTAAAACAATGTATTTTAATGTTCGTATTGAAACCGGCATTTTAACAGAGCCGAAAATAACAATGCGTCCTCTTCCTGTAACTTACAGACGCTCACTACCATGAGACCTTTGCCCAAGCAACCTCTAGGCACACTCGAATCAAACTCCTTTGGCTGTGATTGGTCCATTCAAAATTTGAATAAATTGGTATATGGGATTCAAATAACTACATGGCAGATTTCACACATAACATTGGATTTTTCCGTTGAGTTTCTTTTAGTTGTACATGACTATTACAGTGAGGTGTACATAATTATTATTAACGGACGTAGCTCCCTTACATGTAGTGATCTCGAGTGACGGGCTGCTTAAGGCGGATAAAAGGTTATGCAGCCCCCTCTCATCATTAGCATTAATTACAATCAACATATAGCAAGTAGAAAGAAGAAAAAGACTTTTCCTTTGATTCTGAGAGGTACAGGGTAATTTACAATCTCTTTTTTACTCTAAAATCTATAAAATTGATTTAAATTTTATTTTTGGAACACCTTATTATATAAAATTGTTTTAATACCTCTGAAAAGGAAAAATTAGTAATAATTTTTTAGTTTCTTTGTCATTTTCATCTACATTTACAAAATTGTGGTACACCTTTACATTTCAGAGATTCTCTACTACTTCTTTCCGTGTTTTATTATGTTAAATTGGTTTTATTAGGACAACTTTCACTTTCCACACCCCCTTCGCTATTGAAACACAAGTCTTCGTGTGAGTGGGTCTAATGAAGGCATCACCCCGCATGTACAACCTTCATTCATTTTATTGAGGACTAGCCCAATATGTCGACAGGGGAAATGGTCGACAGGTTAAAATGGTCGACACAAAATCAAAAAAATTTCCCGTACAGCCAGCCGCAGGTGTTAGGTTAGGTTAGGTTAGGTTAGGCTATGTTATGTTATGTTATGTTATGTTATGTTATGTTATGTTATGTTATGTTATGTTATGTTATGTTATGTTATGTTATGTTATGTTATGTTATGTTATGTTATGTTATGTTATGTTATGTTATTGTTATGATTATGTTGTGTTATTAAATGTCATCAGATCCTAATTGAGCCTCTGTTATTTTAATTATGTTTGTTGTTATGTTATGTTATGTTAAGTTAAGTTATGTAATGTATGTATTGTTGCAGAAGTTATGTTAAGTTATGTTATGTTATGTTATGTTATGTTAGGTTAGGTTAGGTTAGGTTAGGTTAGGTTAGGTTAGGTTAGGTTAGGTTAGGTTAGTAAGAGAAAATAAATAACCAGATTTTTTTTAACAAATGTCGACCATTTGGTACTAGCTTCGTTTTATTTTTATAAGTATTAAATATATATTTCCATCGTTCTAAATCTCTTTCTTATGTAAGCACTAAGCATCTCGCCTCTCCGCATCCCCCCTCTGAAAGATCTCTTCTATTTGTGCCCTCAGTGTGGGGCATACGCTTTTTCGATGATATTAATCAACTTGAGGTTATGGTTAACTTGCAGTGGAAAAGAGATTGAATTCACAATTTTACTGGGCAAAATAGACTCCAAAAGCTTAACCCTTTCCTTCGAGTCCGTTACGTCATTAAGCTTGAAAATGGTTGGTGTTTGATGTAGCAAAGCCATGGGATCGTGCTCCGAGAATTGAGGTAAAGCTAGTAGTGGTAGGGTTTTGACCCTCCCCTCTTCCCTTCTTGATGAGCCGCAAGGGATGTGACACGTTGTTTGTTTCGAACTTATTTGAATGTTTGGTGCTTCGGTTTCAGATTCTGTTTCATACTGCGATGAAGGGTCTTCCCCTTGAAAGTTGTTGAGGGTTCGTTTGTTTTATGGTGATGATCCTAGAGTTCTTGAGGGTGTTTTTTGATTTATGGCTTTCCCTCGTTGTACTTTAGGTGATTTCTTCTTGACGAAAGGTATTATTATTATTTTTTTGTCGTGTTAGAATTTAGGGTATTTTAGGATATGAAAGAAGCACACCTATTTATTGGGGAGATGTTTTGAGGTGACTTTTTTCCGACTTTTGCGCAATTTTTCACTGCTTTGATTGCTTCACTATTAATTTCACTAGACTAATTTTAATCATTTAGGTATGAGAGTTCCAGCCACTCTGTTGGTTACCAAAACTCTTGTTGAGCCAAAAACTAACTCTAACAAGGAAATTAATTAAAGGGTTTTCCTTTTTTAATTTTAATATATATATATATATATATATATATATATATATATATATATATATATATATATATATATATATATATATATATATATATATATATATATATATATATAAATTTTGTTGATACGCTGCAAAAATTGAGTCATGGAAAGTTAATTAATAATTTATATAACCGTTAAAACAATGTATGTTAATGTTTTGTATTTAATCATGCTTTTGTAACAGAGCCAATAATTACATTGCCCCATCTTGATGTAACTTACAGACTCTTACTGCCTTGAGGCTTTGGCCCAAGCAATCTCTGGGCACTCGAATCAAGCCCCTTTGGTTGTGATTGGTCCCTACAAAATTTGAATAAATTCTTACATTGGATTCAAATAACTACATATCAGATTTCATACATAACAATGGATTTTTCCGTTGAGTTTCTTTTACGTGTACATGACTATTACAGGGAGGTGTGCATAATTATCATAGTATGGGAGCGTATCACCATTAAATATGGTGATCTCGAGTGACGGGCTGCTTAAGAGGGATAAAAATTTAAGCAGCCCCCTCTCCTATTTAACATTGCTTAAAATCAATATATATCAATTAGAAAGAAGAAAAAGAATTTGCTTTTGATTTATAAAATTTATTCAAATTTTATTTTTAAAACACCTTATTATATAAAACCTTTTGAATACCTATGAAAAGTAAAAATTATTAATAATTTTTATTTATTTTATCTACATTTTCGAAATCATGATATACTTTTACATTTCGGAGATTCTCTACTACTTCTTTTCCTTGATTTATTATGTAAATATTGTTTTAATTACTTCTCACTACCCGGTAGGGGCCTGAGTATCTCTCAGCTAACTTACTTAAATTATATTGTTGATTCTTCTCTAGAACAAATTGAGCTTTATATAAATCTTTTGGAACAAATATATTTTCATTCTTATAAACCGATGAGGAGCGAGAGGGTGGAACATTACTTTGACCAATTTCTTTTAAGCAAGCATTGTGATTCACTGTGTCATTAAGATGTTTAGTTTGCAACAAACTACCTGGCACCACCAAATTCTGGCCGAACATTAGCAAAGCTGGTGTAAACCCTTCATCGTTTATAGGACTTATTCTCAGGCAGTACAAGGCCCACTGCAAAATTTCAAGCTATTCTGATCGCTTATTTTTTTGCTGTCATTAATCATGCATCGCAAGCTCATTATTAAAGTGCCCCTAAGCCTTTCACATAATCTATTGCTATTTGCGCTGTACGGTGAGGTCATTACGTAAATTATACCGAACAAGTTACATACCTCATTAAACAACTTTGAAACAAAATGGCCTCCCCTATCTGAAAGAAGCCTCCTAATTACTCCACAGAAGGCGAATATTTGACTTATTAATATTTGAATCATTGTTTCTACGGCAGCTGCTTTTAACGCATAAGCAAAATAATATTTGCTAAACCAGTCTATAAAATCTAATAAGTACTTGTATCCCTTACTGTATGAAATTGTCACCAGGTTCGAATCAAAGATTTGAAACTTCTCGAACACTTCTTTAAATCTTCCGAATTCCGGATTTATTCTTTTCGCTATTTGGTTGGGCTGACAGGTAAAACAGTGCTCTATATACTCCTTCACACGGCTATGCATATTCTTAAATATAAAATCACCCCTGATAAAAATCAGAGTTTGTTTAATTCCTGGATGGTTTTTTGAATGAATTTTCGCGCAAACATCGTAGATAAAATTTTCAGGAACGATTATTCTTGAAATTTTAGTTTATATGTCAACCGCAAGAGTTATTATCCTATCTATATATATAACTTCTTCGTGACAAACTTTTAGCGCTGAACCCCTTTCCATGCAAGGGATCCTTAATGCAAAGATCAGAATCGTATATCTTCATGTACTAATCTATATGACATCATTTGAGCTCACTATCTCAGCTTTATGTATATACTGAGACTTTTAGTTCATATATATATGTATTGTTAGTATAGTATATCAGGTGAGAATTGTCGTCCGATCATGAGTATCTATCACATGGATCTCCACACCAGTGTCTATATTCTAAAAGGGAGTTGAGTGTTCGATATATAGATTAGTTATATATTTATGGGCGCAGGCAGCGGCGGGTGCAGGGGGGGCACTTGCCCCCTCTAAATCTTGGGCGAAAATTAAAAAAAAATGAACCTTATATTTTAGCCAGACGACGTTTTTAACGGTTTATTAAAAAAAACTGAAGGAGTAATTACATAATACTCAACGTTTTATAAACTTACATTTTTTATGAGTTGTTAATTTAATGTTTTTCGTTTTCATATTGCTTGTAAGTAAACCTAACTACTGTGTGCTTTTTATTACCAGCTAGCTTCTTTTGACATATCCTCCCGCCTGGAACTCTCAGTATTCGATATATATAGCTTATTAGAAGTTGCAGCACTCACAACTATAAGTAGTCTCTATGGTATGATTACTTACGTTCATATGAGCTCTTAATCGTGATCTATATAATCAGTATTACTATACCGTCAGAGACTGTATTGTACTCATATTTGGGTGATGTGAGTCTACCATACGAGACCTCTCCGAGTGGAGTCTCGCTATAGCTTTCTGTATGCAAGACGTCTATAACACCGGATGAGAGTCAATAAGGCGCAACCATCCTCACGTGAGTGAGAGTCTGGAGTCGTTCAGTGAGTATCTCATTATTAGTGTACGTCCTCGCCTCTTCTCTCCACTGCTACCGTCTTTATCCTGTCCCCCCCTACCGCTCATTACTCACTACTATCTTACGTCCTCATCCCTTACTAGTATACCGTTCAATTCATATATCACCGCGGTACTCTACTACTACTACATCGTTAATACGCTATAATATATTATGTCATCTTCTATATAATCTTTCACTACTATTAGTATATATATATATATACTATATATATTTTACCTACATCTACTATCTTTTGATATACCTCTACTTATATACTAGCTAATCATATGCATATATATATACTATATATATATCACTCACCTTTGCTCCCCCCCTAAATGTAATCCTGTCCCCTGACTCACCCGATGTACTACCCAATAGCCACCGTACTAATATCATACCTCTGACCTATATAAAATTTTATAGCCTCCCTTATCCTCTCTTACCTACTTATTTCTCGTATCCGTATCACCATCATTATTATCTGACTACCTCTTTTACTTCCTATTATACGCTCAGTCCTACCTTACTCCCTATACCTGCCTTATTTTACATACTCTTGCAGTAATAACTTGCCCTATATAGTCAGCTGTACTTGGTACTCTTATCCCTCCTCACCCCGTCCTCTACTATCATCATCTACTCACTATCCATAACCACCTTTATATATATTGCAGTACTCTTATCAATATTATTACTAATACTACCTTATATAGCCTACTATTTTAATATATATAATATATTTAACCATTCCTTTCGATAAGGTATATATTGCATGATGAATTGTAGTATCATCAATAATATATACTAACTCTAATAGCAACTAGCATCTATTATCATTATATATAATATATCATCACTAGTGTTAACTATTACCTCTCACTTACTATAAATATACCGGGTACGCTGAATCGCCACTTCTCTCACACCTGTGCCTGCTCCCTCTTAAATGATAAACTTTCCTGCTCTTCCACGCCCATGTATCCACGCTCTATCCTCTCTATCATTACTACCACGTCCCCTCCACACTCACCTATTGGTCTCTACGCACTCACCGACTACCCCTCTTCCAGCTATGAACTCACTCTCTTATCCTTGACTTGTACCATCTCTCGGCCCTTTCTCCCGCTGGTGCGCTCCATTAGTGCTTTCCCCAGCCTCTCTCACTTCCCTCTCCGCCTCTTCTTACTATCTTAGCTATTATCATTCGTTCAATATAATATATCGCTTTATTAAATATCTATAATATATATACTATAATATATAGTATATCTACTCTTCATCGCTCACCCGCTCTGTTTATTAACCTTCATACTCACCTTATTCGGTCGTCACCTCTTCCCGCTAGCTTATATATATATTTATATATATATATTCATAACAATAAAGTAGGATAATAAATTACAATAGTTATCCATATCTATATAGTTTCATTGATTAATATTAAAGCTGGATAAATAGTTTATTGTTGTTTTAAATTCTGCCAAATCCGGAGATTTAGTCTTTAACTCACTATCCTACCTCTTCTTTTACATCCGTGATTGTCTTCTTCATATTAAATAACTTACTAAATATAAATTTTTTAATTGGTGTTCAAAATAATCTATATACCACCAAGTTACATAACATTCCGCTTGCCCAAGAATACATGGAAAAAATTTATATTTTTATATATAAAGATATAATATGGCAAGCTCACTCACTATATATATGATGCGTCGACTCTTATAACCGTTATCTCTACGCACGTAGTGACCTACATATATACCAACCTCTCCTACTCTCACTTCGAATACAAAAGCAAAAGAGCACGATGTTGGCCGACATATGCTAGAGCGAAGAACATATTAGTTGTCAACGAGTTCATTTATGATAGAAAAAATTAAATTAATATTTTCTTATTTGAATATAATATTTTTCACTTGGTATTATTTTAATAATAGTAATAAGACTCATCTACCACTATTCTGCTTAGTAAATCCATACCACATCTGCACTTCATCTACACGGAAGATTCTTACAAGTTGTTTTTACTTTTCCATCGCTATCTCTCTCTCACGCCAGATAAGCATCCACGAATTGAATATATGCAGCCCGGCGAGAGTGAGGAACGTGGATATTTGGAGGTACCTCGATTCTGTCCCTCCGTTACTATTCGCTGCCACATCCCCTCAAAACCTCCCTACATTCCCACGTAGTACCCTCGCCACGGACCTAACATCTCATTTGTGCAGAATCCGCCTCGAGCTGTCATTCAGCGCCTAACGCTCTACCACCTACTATCTTGGTCATCGTATCACATCTCGACCCACCGAATCCACCTCCTTCTTCGATCTTTCTCACGTTCCTTCATGTCACTATGCTAACCCGATCCGTATAATACTCATCTGAAGCTCACCCGCTGTATTTGTCGTTACGGCCCATCTTCCCTTCACGCACATGACAATATCCGGATCTTGCGTGCTCCACGCCCCAACTCATCCTCCGTCCGACTTCCACATCCATTGCCGCTCGCACCTGAATCTACACACTCGAGCATCGAATACTGTCACCATCAAGTATGCCCCTTCTTATCATCATTGTCCTCTATACGTCCTTATAAGAAATAACATGACTTTCTTCGTTGCATTTTTTTGCGCATACTAAGAATTCACTGACTATGATACCTTGCCCGCTCAAAAGTCTTGGGCATTATTCCATTACTTAAAAGTTACTTATAATTCCTGTTCTCTCCTCCAAACTTATACCTCTTTAGGAGAACACTAAATGATCGACATAATTCATACTAGTTCATCTTGTACTTACATATATATAATATATATATCTATATTATATATATATATTATAGTATATATATAAATACTATAGTATATATATATATAGTATATATATATATACATATATTATATATATATATATCATATATAATAATTATATAATATATATATATAAATATATAGTATTAGTATATATATTATAGTATATAATATAAATATAATATATTATATATATATATATATATATATATATATAGAATATATATATATATATATTTATATAATTATCACTATACATAGCTAACTATAGTACTGATTAATTATTCCACGCTATATATCTCATTCACCTATATAATAGTACCTCTCCATTCATAAATTATCTATAGGTGACTCACTTTTGGCTTTTAGCCTTTAGAGTCGGAACACAACACTATATCGATTCCAATATCTCTCAAAGAATACTAACCTACGATACGCCTTAACAAGGACAAAGGAAAATACATGCGCCTTGGATCATCCTTGAATCGCAAAATATTCTTCTACTCGCTCGGAACCAACTGATAAAAAAAAAAAAAAAGAAAACAAATCAACACTAAAAAAAAAAAATCATCTTAGTCTCACAAAACAGCCTCCATACTAGGCCTACCACACGCGCTGATCTAATAAGGTAGTACATCTTAATTTTGAATCGCTTCGTCCGAACACATTTAGTTGTAGGAAGACGAAATGTAATAAATGAAATAAAGCTAAATAAATAATAAAAATACGAAGTATTGGCTTCATTTCATTTCTTTTATGGACCTGAGCAGGCGGACATCTAAGATGTAGCTAATATATATATAGTATATATAATATTATAATATATAAATTATACGTATATAATATACTCTTATCTCATAATAATAATAATAGTACAGTATATAATATACCTATATACTATATATACTATTATACTATATATATATAATACTATATATATATACACCTATATATATATACTACTTATTCCTGATCAGATATATTAGTATGTATATCTTAATATATATATATTATACTACACTATATATACTATATATATCATACACGAGTTTATTTATTATATTATTGTTAAACCGGTATTACACGGCAATGCATAGGGGGCTCGAGCCACGGGAAACACAGGGGGGGACGTTTTGCCATACCCCGTAGGGGGGGGGCGGAGGAATCCCTCCGCGACACCCGAAATACCAAAGAGCGGGAGGTTCCGGATACCCTCCCCGGATGGGAATTATACCTACCCCGAGTTCCCGGTACGGCCGCAGAGACCCCTGACCTCCTCCATCGGTCAACGCTTATACCCTTTGCGGTATTCCTTATAGCTAAAAGAAAAAGAAAAGCAAAAATTTAATTAGAAAGTCTATTTTATTTTAACGAGAACCACTAATAAGGTCTCTAACTATAAATTAAACATATTAACTATAAATTATTAAGACGCAATAATATTTTTTAAATTTTTATTGTCTTTTACGATCTGCGCCCTATCTAAAATTTTCACCAAGCATTCCAAAGTGTATTCTTTTTCGCTCGGTAGCTATTGTATTTTGAGTGCACCTTGTTTTTCTTTTGTTTTTTTTTGTTTTTTTTTTGTTTTTTTTTACATTTTAGTAACTAAACATGTGACCAGCATTCCAGCAATGTTATCCTTTTTTTCGTGTGGCTATTGTAGTTTTTGATGATGATGGATATCGATAAGTTCGTCCGCGTCTAGTGAACAAAATAAATATTCTAATAAACCCATATATAGATTATAATATATATATTATATATATAATATATATATATATGATATATTACTAAAATATTATATAATTATTAATATTATATCTATAATAAATATATAATATCTTAATATAATAATATTATATATATATTTATATTTATATATACTATTATATATTATAAAATATAATATTATTATATTTTATTAAATATGTATTATATTATTATATTATAATAATATAATATACTATAGTATATTATATTACTTTAATATATTACTTTAATATTATATATATATAATTTCCTCTAGGTAATATAGTACTTAATATATATTAATCACTTTAATATAATAATAATTATAATATTACTATAATATATACAAATGACTTATAATTAATAGTATATATACTAATATTTATATAGTACAATGTGCGCCTGCAGGTAATGAAATCTAGTGAGTTAGGTTATTTATTCATATCTTCATGTATACACTCTCATGTAAATGATCAGAACATAATAAATATTATATAAATATATTATATAGTATATTGAATATATATATAGTATATGTTATTCATATTAGGATATAATAATATAATTATATATTATTATAGTTATATATATATTTAATATTAATATAAATATTATAATTTAAAATAGTAAATCCTAACTTATAATTATATATTATATATTTATATGTATATATATATATTATAATATAATATCTTATATATATATAGAGTAAATATAAAGTAATATATAAAATGTTAATATATATGTTATACAAATAAGTAATAATAGTCAAGTATATAGATATACTATATACTATATAGTTATGATAATATAGCTAATATCTAGTACTATAGTGCTCTATCATATATAAAGCGAGTACTTACAAGGTTTATTTAATTTCCCAGTGTTTCTTTTGTTCTTCAAACCGTCTTCGACGATTTACGCACGGCGGCCACTTGTACTTTACGTATTTAATCCATAATACTCATATTTGTATAACAAATGAGTCTGATATCTGAATGTCTTATATTACACTATTGATCAGTCGAGAAATAAATTATGTAAATGACTATTGTAAGTCAATATACTGTCACCTTTATTACATTAACTAATCTACATAGTAACAAATGAACTAATAAAAAAGTATGATTGCGATTATAAATTATATTTGGTGAGCACGCACATTAAAGAAACAAATTTATTGTATATATTCTTATATTCAGCTTAATTATTAAGTTTATTTGAATATAAAAATAAATTTATATCATCTCCTTATTCTTCCAATACTCTGAGTTTATTAACTAATCTATCAATTATTGTAATGTTTTTTTTAACTCAAAGCAACTTTCCTACTCTCCCTCGAACCCAACATGCAGTGCACGATCTCAATTGAATCACTTACATGTTCATACTCGAACGTCTCATTGCCAAAGCTATGCTGAGATTCACCGAACTCGCGTCTGGGCCTCATCCAGTTGTCATGACCTTACCTTCTTATAGCTCGCTCTCGACATGTTTAACTTCCTCACTCATCGCTGTCAAGTCACATAGTGGTGGAAATTCGTTAGCTGAGAGCAATTTTTAATTGCGTACTCTGTAATAAAATAACCACACAGTGAAAAAGCCGCGATATTAATGTCTTTTAGGATTCAGTGCACTTTAATAGTACACACATTTACGATCTATCATATTGTAACACCTCATGCCGTACATCTATTCTTCCATAAGCTTGAACACTTAGCTTGCTCCATACTGTCTTCACGCTTTACACACGTATCATCCTAAGTTATAATGAATATATAGTGTGTAGTATGAACAATTAATAATCTGCCTGTATCACTCAACAGAGCACAAATCGAAGTTAATATCTGTTTCTCAATACATCTCTTAGCTGGATGGATGATTAAATCACATGAGAAAAACTGTTGACGGTGGATGCTATTACTCCACCACGTGAGTATTTCGGAAATATCTAGCTATAGTGGTCACCTACGAGCACTTTTCCCTTACAGCTACAACTAAATCTTCATAGGAACTTAGTAGTCTATCTGAACGTACATTCAAGCGGTTAGCGATTCTCATTAATAAATGAAATCCCCTAAATTAATCCTACCACAGATATATATATATATATCTCTTGTATTTTGGTTTTATTTTATGTAAAATCGACTTGAGGTAATCTATTGCTATTACAAATATACAAAAAATTCTGACCAGATCCGGTGCGCTTACCTATAAGCTAGTGGTAAGAAAAGTTCTCTGAAAAACAGACTCGCCACATGCTTTTCATGTTCTCTATATGTTTTGCCTTATTTTTCGTATATCACGACTTTCTCAACGTGAAAACTCGTAGACTGTTCTATAACAAGTTGCAACTGTCTCGCTATTTACAGATATGAATAGTCGTTCTCTTCGATTCTTCGAGTAGTGACAAATTTAGCGCGCGCCTCTACCTCTAGTGTGCTCCACTCATGGAACGACTGAATACTGCCAATAGGCATAACACATGTTGCTCCTCCCTATTGGAGTCTGCGGCGATAAATATCTTCATTATCGATCATAGAGGTAAATTGAGAAGCTTAATTCACAGGCAGTCCCATCCTGTGCTTTCACGAACAGTTTAAATACTTTGCGTGTGTACCAGGAATTGGCACACTCTCACACGCACCACTTTTTAACTGTAATTTATGGTGAAATCTGAAACGCTGATACACACACACTCCACAACTGACTCAACTCGTAGATATCACTATTCTCTCAAAAACACACAATCTGTATGCAAACTTGTATTTTCGAGGATCCACTCTTAGCTCACATCAGCCTATTATATATCTATTCCTACGCACACTGACGTCTTCTTCACACGACAAAATAATCTATATAACTTGTCGATCTGTCTATCTATATATATCTGAAATATGTATATATAGAGATTATATACAAATAAAATACACTCTGTATATAGCGTGATGTGCGTCGATGGAGTTATGAAATGTGTACCAAATAATCCTCGATGGAAAATTTTTTATCGAAGTGTTATCTCATTGTCATATCACTATGTATTAACCATATTTCCGAACTCTACCTTGCATTACCTCAGACCACATATTCTAAGTGATGAGCTTAGTCATTTTCCTTTATTTCCATCGAGAGTTCCAAGAATATAAATACCGACAATCGCCGAACAGCACTATCATATTCGTATGACAACCTCTTAACATTCAGTAAGTCTCTCTGACTAGCTCGCTGTGACGACATCAAAAACCCTGACCTTCTGGGCCTCATATAATTCAATCTCTTGCTATATTTTTTCACACCCAAGATAAATGAACGTTCTAGAACGCTTGAGAGAATAAAAAATAAACGTTCTCCGTTATCACACACACCGGCTGCCACAAACGTCTCTTATCAACGAAACGTCGTCTACGCATATTGCTAACTAATTTGCTGCTTCCACCCCAATACACCAATATAAAGGTGCGTGCCTCTGATTATATCATCCGCTTTAAAAATTGGAAGAATTTTATGTTATCAAGATTGTCGTCAGCTTCTTATCCTACCACAGTTTATTTAGTTCCTGTCAATACTGAATATGAGTTCATTCTAAGGACCATATTGATGGGATATTTGGATTTGACTCCCACTTGAGTTGTACAATGTCTCTAGTAAGCACAGCGATTCACAGCTTCATCAAAAAACATCATGTACATTCCCTTCTTAAACCTAATTCGCGATAATGACATTACACCCGCTATTACTGTACGAGTTACTAGCCTCGCTAAACAGCTAGATCATAAGTATTACCTACAGAAGAGTATCTAAAGTTATGATTAAAAGTAAATAATTGAGTTCAGAAGCATGTAACAGTTGTGTGTCTCTCGATAGGTAAAGTCATAGTCTGCCTCACACACTATACATCACACTCTCTCCACGATTACACATTTGAGTCACACACTCGTTAATCGATAGCATAATCAAAAACACTTAAATATATGATAGACACATTAACGTGCTGAACTAGCTATATCACTCTAATACCAAAACAAAGAGTCTGTCGATGTGTGTAGAAGTGTGAGGAGCTAGTGCACTCGGTCTGAGTGCAATAGATGAACGTGAGAAGTGAATGTCTATTCTCGAGCGTCAATGAGAATATATAAGTCTCAACTCTGCACTAGCTTGAATTTGTAATGGTTATTTGTGTCAATAAATCCAATCTTAAGAATTGTCACATTATGAGCTATTTTGAGTATGATAATTTCCAATATCCACACCAACCGATTTTTACAACCAGTTTGCGTTACTACGGAGATGAAGATGAAGATCATCATATAGATTAATACATAGCAAAAGGTTATTAATGTATTAGATATAATGAGATGATAATATATATAAGTTAATATATAAAATAATATAGTATATATATAAATTTAATATATATAATATTATATGATATGATATATATATATATTATTATATATTTAATATATGATATAATGATATAGTATTATAATATAATATTATATATTAATTAAAGTAATATATCTTATAAAATAGAATATATAATATAATATGATAGTATTAAATTATATATATATATAATATAGAGTAATTCAATGGAAGGTTAATCAGGATTATTAATATATATTATTAATTAAGTATATTATAGTAATTAAGTGGCATAGTTTGATATCATAACATGCATTTTCATATCACCCTAAATATATAAAATATAATTATATATAAATAATTGGGTTTCAGAGAGTACATTAAAATATTATAGTATGTAAATAAATAAATATAAATATAAATATAATATAATATATATATTATAATAAGTATTCATTAATTAATAAATATTAATATGAATATATATAATATATATATATATATAATTAATTTAATATATATTATATATAATAATTATAATATTAATATAAATATGATATATATATAATATATTATATTATATAATAATTATAAAATATTATAAATATATTATATTAATTGAAATAAGTAGAATAGGGGCAAAAATTTGCGAGACTTTTAAAAGAAGTTATTTAAAAGCAAAATTAGTATAAATAGTTATTAAATGCGAAAGAAATCTTGGTAGCAAGTAATAAAAAATTAAAAATTTCTAACCAAAATTTAATAAATTAAATACCACAAAAATTAAAAAAAAAAAACTTATAAAAGAAGTCAAAACTTGGTAAATGTCAATACTAAATAATAGTAAAGTTCTGCTATTGAAATGTATCCCTTAAATTTTATATTTATTCAACCTTTCCCATAGGATCTGACACTATATAAATTCATCGAATAATATTGGAAGTATTGGGATACCCCATTTATTAGCCCCCACTAAAAAATGACATAAAATTCTATTTCAGTACAATTTAATGTATGGGCAGTAATTGCAATACCGCAGCTTTTTAGTTACATCTAGAACGTCAAATTTTCGAGTGTTTTTCTGTGTCTTAGTCATTCTTTCAGAGATTATCTTTTTAAGAAACCTTAATTTTATATTTTCAGTTCAACTTCTACAATTTTTATCTGAAATGATATTCATTATAACATTCATAGATGGGTTTATTACGCACAAAATGCACATATTTCGATTAATAAAAAAATTGATAGATAGTTATATGATACGATAAAATGTCAATAATTAGGTTATTCTGAAAATAAATTGAAAAACGCCGAATACATATGACACAAACAAAAAAACACCTGAAAATATGTATTGTAATTTTGATATAAATAATCGAAAGTTTGCTTTAATTCCCCACCAAAGTTTTTCTAGAAAAATTAAGAAATTTTAATTAGTCCATTTTAAGGTGGGCTAAATATGGTGTATATCTTGCAAAAATCCCAAATATTTGGGATCCCCCTCCTTTTAAAAAGCAATATAGGAAATGATATATATAATGGATTGTAAATGACTCTTATAGAAGGGTAAGAGCTATCTGAATACTTTATTAAATTGGCAATATAATATTATCAGTTGTCGTACAGGTTATTATCATTATTAAGTACATTTTCAATAAGATCTATATGTATATAAATATTATAATATATATTTTAAATATACTTAAAGTTAAATATATATAATTACTATCATAAGCATTATTGTTATCACTAATATTAAGGAAATAGGTTACTTATATATTATAGTATATATGTATAAGTATATAGGGTACTATAAGTATGCATATTTATAGTAAAGTGACCAAGAATGTGCATATAGTTGATAATGCATTATTTCGCGGGAGTTGCTTATCAATAAAATATTATATATTATCACTAAATTAAATATTATATAATATATATATAATATATAATATATATAATATATATTAATATATATATATATATATATATATATATATAAATATATATATATATATATATATATATATATATATATATATATTAAATAATTTAACTGTATATAGATATTATCCTATATTAGATATATTATATATATATTATAATATATTATTTATATAAATAATATATATATAAATATAGTAAGTTGATAATAATATAATATAAATATACAGCCGTTAATAATCATATAGTTTATAATAGTAAATATTATAAATTATGAAATAAAATAAATAAAGTGGTCATTAATTATGTAATGAAAAATATATAATTTATATATATATAAGATATAAATCATTATAAATATTACATAAATTATATTATATATACCTATAACTATAAATAGCGAGTTTATATATATATATAGTATAATATAGTATAAGTATTAAATATAAATATATAGATTATAAAAAATATCAGTAATAAATAAATAAAGTATATTATATAAATATATGATATATTTTATATTATATTATATTATAATATATTATATATTATGTGCATGCAAAACTGGCCTAAAAAAAGAATGTAAATTTATACTGATCGCGATCGGTGTTCTAAGTAGCACTTTTATAATTTATATACCCAATATTTATATAATAATAATTATATTATACATATATATATATATTATATATATATATTTATAATATATTATATATTAATATATATATATAATATATATACATTAAATACCATATAATATATATATATATTATATTAATATATATATATATAGTATTATATATATATATAATTTTTTTCAGCGAAGCAAAAAGCTTTTTTTATTAGAGATTCATTTTAAAGGTGGAGGCCAAGATTTCATATTATTTTTACTATCTCTCATCATCCTATTAACTCCCCTTCACTCACTAAGGCGCCCATGTATAATATATATATTTATATGATGCAACAACTTCTCATACATTATAATATATTATAACATAGTACATGTTTTTAATATTATTAATTCAGTATTATTCGTATTATTATTTATTATCTATGAGAATAACATATTAAATGAATTATTAAAAAAGTACTATATATATATGTAGTAATATAGTATATATTATATATATATATATATATATATATATATATCGCAAAATTTTCGGGGTAGCATAGAAAAAAATCAATATCGATAATAAATCGATATTATTCGGCAATCACCAACTTAATTCTCCGGCCGTTATGAAATAGTTAAGTCTAGGATTATTATGTTGCTTTCTTCAATTTTTTAAATTATCCTTTTCATTTCTGACAAACGTTTTTGGCAGATAAATTGCAACAAAAAAACGTTTTAACATTTCTTTGAAAAAATATATTTCTTAAATATATATTTATTCAGCTTCCTAAGTGGCAGGATCAAATATTCGAGATTTTGGGACCCCATTTTATCCCCACTTAAAAATGACATAAAATTCGTTTAATTTTCAGAACAATTTTGAAGGGCAAATTTGCAAACCGCAGCCTTTTTTTTTTACCTCATAAACCATTTTCGGGTTTTTTTCTGTGTCTGGATAGTCATGTGTTTCGCGATTCATTTTTCTGAAGACCTTAGGTATTTATCTTTCTCTGAGTATTTTTTTCGGTGTTTCAACTTTCTAGAAATATTGTCTGTTATCGAATAAATTAATATTTCTAAACACTTGATAAGTATACATGAAGGGAAGGTCTAATTTTGAGCACACAAAGAGTGGCGCCTCTGATTATCACTTTCGTATAAGAAAAAAGATATATTAGAGAGTAGGACAAAGATTCCTACGGAAACAATATGGTGTCAGAAACTGAAAAGAATATAAGGCTGAGAAAAAAGTAGGTTTGCCGCTCACAAACAAGAAAAGCGCGAATTTTAACGCACGACCAGACATATCTTTGAGAAACACCTATCAAATCAAAAAAACACCTTGCAATAATCATAGAACTGGTTATCATAGAGCAGGATGCGGACTAAAGTACAAAAAAGACTGCACAGTTGCTTATTCCCCACCGAATAAAATTTATAACCTTAGAATTAAGAATTTTCAGTCCATTTTAAGTCTCGGAGCTATAAAATTATGTGAATAAGAAGTCACTCAATATATATCGCGCAATACAAGTTATTGACTCCCTCTTTTAAATATTGTCCAACAAAGTAGAATGATAATATCTTGACTTACTTTGAAAAGAGATAATACTAACTCTCTTTGTTATAGTGGCATAAAAATTTATTCAGTTGTCGTATCTAAGGTTCAATGATATAGATCATGTCAATTAAGTGATTGCTAGATGAAGTGATAATTAACACTGGAGTACATGATGAAGTGATGAAATGTAATCGGGAGATCGATCGAATGGATGATGATGAATTCAGTATTAATGGGGGGGCTAGAGAGGTTAGGCTGGTGGTAGGCATTGTGCAAAGTATTGGGCAAATTGGGCTTTTTCGCCTGGGAAAGTTGCTTTGAATTTATATTATTATGATTAAATTATATAGATTGAGATACTATTATAATATTGATATAATTGTAATGAGTTTATTTATTATTTAATATATAATGATGATAAATAGATACGATTATAATCAATACTCAGATTTGATGATGATTAGTATTGTATAATATGATATGATGATATAGTGAGTATAAATTTAGTATATATGATTAGATTTTAATGTTAATGATTGTATAGTAATATATGATAATCTGAGTATAAATTATGAAATATATGATGAGAATATATGAGATTGATTTGAATGATTGATAATTATATGATTGAATGATTGAATATTTAGATGGCGTATGTATATTTAGATTGTATGAGTAAGCATTTAATAAAAAAAGGTAAAGACTTAGCCATAAAGATATTAATGATTCTGATTAATATAATATTTCATAAAAAGCAAACATTATGACTATTAATATTCACTGTAAATATAAAATAAATGAGAAATTATACTTGATATTCACGGATATTAAAAGTACTACATAGATAACAATCTCACATAGTATTAGGTATATTCAAACTCAAAAATTTAAGTAGTTAAAAATTAAAATAATACTATTTATATAATATAAGTTATTCACAATAGATATAAATAGAATTTTGAGTAATATAAATAATAATAATTATAATAATTAAAATAATAAATAATATATAATAATATAATAATATAATAAAATTATAAATAATTATAATATAAATAATAATATAATTAAATAATAATAAATATAATAATAAATAATATATAATAATTATTTATTTCTGTATTAAATTACATATATATGTAGTATTCTAGAGTGTATTGATAAAATATCTTTCCCTATAACGTTTATATACTAATAATAATATAATTAATAATTAAATATATATATAATAAATAATAATAATAAAATAATAATAAAATAATAATAAATAATAATAATAATAAATAATAAATAAATATTTAATATAATAATAATAATAATAGACATATCTTCAGCCCACCGGTTTACAAGAGCGTAGTTTCTCCCCGGGTAAAAGGTAAGTTATTTGATTTTATTGTTTATCAATTCGTATAGGCAAAGTTGTGTGAAATTTTTTAATGTGCGGATAGTTGTTATGTCCTGTTTATCTTATAAATTATTTATTATGACGCTACACTCTTTTAAATTGGTTCAAATTAAACAATTATAATTATATAAATTTTTAGTTATTAAAATAATTACTTATAATACTTATATAATAATTTTTTTACCATGAATATATATTCCTTTCTATAGATATATGCTTCTTTTGTATATATTTTATATTTTTTCTTTAATTTAGACAGAACATTTTATTTATATGTGGTATTACTAAGATTTTATTTCCAAGTCAGTCGAGTTTGGTATTGGTTATTGGAGCAATATATATGTGTGGCCTCTTCCATTTATAACTTATTTAATATTCCACTCATTTTCTATTATTCCT
>JABUQX010040600.1:0-47574 GCA_015478945.1 Trachelipus rathkii
GATGTATTTCAGAAAGGCAAATTTGGCATGTGCTCGCTGTGAACTGAACCAAAGATGAAAGGAAACGGTGAAAATGGTTGGTGTGGTGTTAGTGGTGTGGTTTGAAATGTGTTTGTGTTGGCTGTAGAAGGAATGATGAGGGGATAGAGGATTTTGCATTCTGATGGAGGTAAGAGTTTTGTGGTAGGAGAGCTATTGGTAGATTTTGCGTGTGGTGAGTTACTTAAAGTCGAAAGGTTAATTTAAGTTTGAAAGGTCAAAATAGTTGTGTGGTTGCGACATATGATCTATCGAGGGTAATGTTGAAAGAGTACGATTTTCTGGGGATAATCCCGTTGAGATGATGTATTTGGGATGGGGGGGGATTCAGTAGATGTCAGTTCATTTTTGCCACATATCGCCGCATTCAGGATTTTTTTTTTTACAGTTGTCACCACACTCACGGGCGAGCCTATTCAGGAGGGGGGTGTAGTCTCTCAAAAGTTCGTCTAGCAAATTACGCATATGAGCACAGGACGCAGGCTTTAAAGTGAGGAATTATCAGTAGGAAATGACAGAAGATGGAAGAGAATCACAAACAGAGGTGGTGGAAGAAGGAAGCACCACAGGCAACTAGCCTGGAGTCTACCAATAGTCACACAGATACTCGTGCGCAGATTAAGTACCTATTGTGCTACGATGGGTCGTAAAGGTGGTGGTACGCGAGTGATAAGTTTCCCCGAGCAGTTGCGCTGCGATAACTATAGGATAGGATTAAAGCACCAAATCGCCTCCGCAAAGATAGAGGGATCAAGTTGAACTGGAAAGTACAGAACGGTTTATAAGCTTTTTTGCCGTTTGACTCGACCCTGTCCAAAAGCCGGGTGAACCCAGACCCCCCCCCGATATGAGAGCAGTTACTCCTAGTCCATACATGGGGCATGACAGACCTTTGTATAGCGGGACAAATGAGAAAAGAGAAAGTCTTCACAGTCTAACAGAACTTCCGTTCTTTGAGGGCCGGCCTAGCAACGTTTGTGATGTGAGGTTTTCAAGGCATTTTTTTTTATTCATGTTAAGGCCAAGGATGTTTATGATTTCAAAACGGAGACGACAGAACCGGTCGAAGCAGACAGAAAGTTAAAGGTACTTTTGGAGAAGGAGATTTGTAAAGTTGGGTTTTTAAAGAAATGAATTTCACAAAGTTATTTCTATCCATCAGGAGATAAAATCGGAAAGATTAGACGGAGGCATTCCAGAAGTAAAAGTGGGAGTGAATTGATATGAGTTAAGAATGAAGGGTCGAGTATCGGAATACGATGGATAGAGTTAGAGGTGCAGGTGGAGATCATTAATGAAAATAAGGAATAAAGTAGGAGATAGGAAAGAACCTGAGGACACCACTATTGACAGAAAGAAGAAGAAGTCGCCCATCAACAACAGCCGATAATGAGCGATGAAAGAAAGCCAGATATAAGTAAGCAAAGAGAAGGGGAAACCCAAAGAGAGGAGCTTGGAGAGCGGTGACGCGTGCCATTACTCGCGTCAATGCGTTTGTATACTGTCAAGCGCACCACCAGTCTCCCGTCATTTCTTAAGAGCGAAAACACATAAAATCGGGTTAGTATAGGAATGTATATCGCCAGTAGGCTTCGTTGCAAGGAGAGCCGTACTGGCGATCGGTGTGAGTTTCCAGATGATCTTAAAAGTGAGTTGAGAAGGGTTTCAAATCTTAATAGAATACAAGTGAGAGCTACAGGCGTAGTTAGAAGGATCAGAGCGGCTTCCGTTTGGTCGAATAGGTGGACATGGAACTTCCAACACTGCGGAGGGACAAGTGCTACTATTGAGACATAGAGAATATAGTGAGCGAGGGGCCGAAGAGATTTAGCCTTTTCAGTTGGAGAATTAGCATCACAATGATCAGATCGAAATAAGAGGAGGAAAGGACGATTTACAGAAGTTGCTAGAGATGAAGGATTTGTCAGTAGGAGAACCAAGGAGTTAGCGCACTTTCGTTTGAAGCCCGCTTTGCTCGTCGAGAGTATCCCGCAATCGAATTCTATGAAGGGAAAATTAGCGAGGTGTAGGGAAGCAGAGATTTTCCACCCGACAGGGCACTTGTCTCTAGCCTGATGCCAGAGATAGCACGATCGAACCTGGATTATGAGGAAAGAAAGATTTTAGTTTAGTAAGGAAATGAATTGAGGAAGAAAATTTAGCGAAGAAGGATATGAACTGCTCATCCCTTTTCAACGATTTACGCTCCCTCCTTATTTTTATAATCTTTATACATCCAGTCATTATTCCTTTTGAGGTAAGCCAATTTTGGCTATCATCTGCAAACTTGGAACCTTACATTAGTCCCTGGTTCTAAATTTTTATACATGTCTATGGGGAAACAGCCACTTTGACCTGAAGGAAATTGTTACGGACACAAAAATGTGCTCCTCATTCCATTAATAAATACTTTTCATTTTTCATTGATTAATCATATTAATTAGTATTATTATTATTATTATTATTATTTTATTCTTAATTGTTATTGTTATTATTGTTATACTTGTTATTATTATTATGTATTATTATTATTATTATTATTATTATATCATATTATTCATTATTATTGATTATTATGGTCACGTTCTTACCCACATCATATCTCAAAAACTACAACTGCTACCAGGAAAAGGAATACATTGTGCTGGAATGCTTTTCCAATTTTAGTGCGGAAATGTAAAAAAAAAATAAAAAAAAAATAAAAAAAAATTTATATCTCAAAAACTACAATAGCTACAGCGAAAAGGAATACATTTTTGGAATCCTCGTAAAATTTTGGATAGGAAAATGTAAAAAAATATAAAAAATAAAAAAATTTTGTTTAACATTATAGTATATGTTAGAGGGCCTATTAGGACCTTTTATTGGTGGGGTACTCGTTAAAATAAATAGACTTTTCATATTACATTTTGCTTTTTTTTTTTAACTAACAGAATACCCCAGGGTAAACCGCACCCGATGGAAGGAAGTCGGGGCTCTCGGCTTCCGGGGAACTACGCGGGTTGGACTAATTCCCCCCTCGGGGAGGCTCCGGAACCCCGCTCTTTGGTATTTGGGTGTCGCGGTGGTTCCTCCGCCCCTCCCCTTCGGGGTATGGAAAACGCCCCCCCTTTGGTTCCCTGTCGGCTCGAGCCCCCTAGATTGTTATATAATACCTTTACAAAAAAAATATATATACTATTTCCCCGCCCCCCCCCCCAAAAAAAAAAGCCAATTTTTATGTTTAATTTTTTTTTTTTTTTTTTTTTTTTTACATTTTGCCGAACCAAAATTTTACAAGGATCCAAAATGTATTTCTTTCCCTGTAGCTTTTGTAGTTTTCGAGATATGATTGTTTTTTTTTTTTTTTTTTTTTTTTTTTTTTTTTTTTTTTTTTTATTTTTGGTTTTTTACAGTTTTCCTCGGTTAAAATTTTACCAGCATTTCAGCAATGTATTCTTTTTTCCGGTAGCTGTAGTGGTTTTTGAGATTATAGGATTGTGGCTCTTTCTTTAGAGGGGCTGGCCTTTATTATTAGTATTGAGACTTAGGATCAAAATTTTGATCGGCTTAAAATATTTCGGAGTATGAAACCCCGACCCTTCTGTCTACAGCCCTTATATATATATTTATATATATATATATTATATATATATATATATAATATATATATATATATTATATTAATATATATATAGGAGAGAGAGAGAGGAGAGAGCGAGAGAGAGAGGAGAGAGAATTTTTTAACAATGTTTTTTCAGATTAATGCGTCTCGTCATTCGTCATCGTCATCGTCCGGCAAAATTTGCGTCATAATCGTCATCGTCATCTCATCGGCAAAATTTTCATATCGTCCCATCACTGAATATATTATAATGTATATATATTTTATATATATATATAATATATATATATATATATTTATATATATATATATATATAAAATATTATAATATATATATATATTATTTGGGTTTTACACAGAATTGAATTAGATATTGCCTAGTTATTATAATAATAAATTAATTAAAAGCTTTATGATGAGGGGTAATTGCCATTCAGTCTTTAAATCAATTTAAATGTTATTTATTTATATGGATTGAGATTATTTTTGGAACTTTAATTATTAAAAAACAATAAGTCTTAGACTAAGTAAATTAGTTAATAAATTAAAATAAAATTATTATGTCTTTTTTATAACCATAAGAAATTCTTAATCAAGTAAACTATCTTTTCATTTTTACAAAGTGCGGAACAAAGGCGAAACTTTTTTTTTGATCGCACGTGCAGTCCGCTAATTTCCTGACCCGATTCCGCACCTCCGTAGTCCGACCTATTTCTTGGTAGCTTCCGCTCGGAGGGACTAGCGGGACTTGCGCGACTAAGGAGCGGAAGTTGGCCCACCTCGATATATTTATATTATATATATTTATTATATATATATATATATATTATAGTATATAATATATATATGATATATATATTATATAAATATACTATATATTATAATATATATGTTTTTATTATAGTATATATTATTATACGAGTTATATATTATATAGATATATATATTATATATATATATATATATATAATATATATATATATATATATATTATATTATAATTATATTATATATATATATAATATTATTTATATATATATATGGGATATATATTATATATATATATATATTTATATATTATAATATATATTATATATATAATATCAATATATATATATATTATATATCTATTATTATATATATATTTAGTGATGGGACGATTATCGTCATCGGCAAAAATCCGGCATATTTTGTTTAAATCGTCTCGTCAGGCGTCATCGGCAAATTTCGCGAGTATTTTGCCGATTTATTGAACAAATATTAAGAATTGAATATATTAAACTCAAGAATAATAATAATAATATAATAAGAATATATTAATAATAATAATAATAAAATAATCATTTTTATATAGTAGATATATATTATATATATATTATATATTTAATATTATATATAATTATTATTATATATATATTATATATAAGATTTTATATATATTTTTTAATTTTATTAACATTGTTATTTAATTATTTAAAAATAAAATTAATAAATATATATATATTAATATATATATATTATTATAATATATATATATATTATTATATAATATATATATATAATATATATAATTATTATATTATATATATATTATTAAATATATATATATATATATGTATACCCATTTTGGCTTATGGGAATTATGGCTTCCAGTGCCTAATGTCGCCTTTCTCGCTTATGCGTTCATATCCACACTTATCTCCAGACAACACATCATATACACATAATTATATTCACACCCCTCTTCTAGACAACTTCTTACAGACATCCGTATCCCTTATATCCATACGTGTAGGGAGAAACAATTACCCACATCGGACTCTGGGTGTGTAGAAGGCGACTAAGGGACGTTGGTAGTTAGGTTGGCTGCTAACTACCACTTATCTTTTGCCAGGAATTCTAATGCATGCAATCCTCGGAGAAGGTCGTGATCGCAGTAAGCGCGCTTCTATCCTTCGGCGAAAATGTATGAATCGTATCTGTTTATGAAATGTCAGAGGAATAAAATGTTGAAAGAGATGAGGAGGAGAGGTGATGGAAGTATTTAAGGAAGGGCAAATTTGATTTGCTTCGCTGTGACTGAAACAACAGATGAAGGAAACGGTGAAATGGAGTGGTGTTGGTGTGGTGTGGTGGAAATGTGTTTTGTGTTGCTGTAGAAAGGAATGAGAGGGGATAGATGGATGGTTGCAATTCTTGATGAGTAAGTTGTGGTTTAGAGAGCTATCGTAGCTTTGTGTGTTGTGAGTACGTAGAAGTCAAGGTTAAAGTAGGTTTTGAAAAGGTCAAAATTTGTTGGTTGCGACATATGATCCATCTGAAGTAATGTTTGGAAAGAGTTAGATTTCTGGGATAATCTGAATTGATGTTTGGATGGGGGGAATAGGAGATTCAGTCATTTGCCACCTATCTGCCCATTCAAGGATTTTTTTTAGCAGTTGTCACCACCCACTCACGGGCAGAGGCCCTATTTCAAGGAGGGGGTGTAGTACTCTCAAAGTTCACCCTCTAGCGCATTACGCATATGGCACAGACGCAGGCTTTAAAGTGAGGGAGATTATTCAGTGGACATACAGAAGAATGGAAGAGGAATTCCACAAACGAGGTGGTGGGCAAGAAGGAAGCACCACAGCGAACTAGCCTGAGTTACCAATGTCAACACAATAATCGTGCGCAGATACAGTACCTTTTGTGCTACGATGGCGTTCGTAAAGGTGGTGGTAACGCGAGTGATAAGTTTCCCTCGAGCGTTTGCGCTGCACGATACCTATAGGATAGCACGATTAAGCACCAAACATCGCCGTCGCAAGATAGAAGGGTCAGTGAACTGGAAAGTAAGAACAGTGTATTAAGGCCTTTTGCCGTGACTCGACCTTGTCCAAAAGCCGGGTGAACCAGAAGCCCCCCCCAGATATGAGGCAGTCTCATAGTCCATACATGGCGGATGAGACCTTTGTATAGCGGAGCAACTGAGAAAAGAGGAAGGTCTGACAGTCTAAACGAACTTCCAGTTCTTTGAGGCCGCCCTAGCAACCGTTGTGATGTGTAGGTTTCCAAGATCATTTTTTTCTTTTGTTTTTTTTTTTTTTTTTTTTTATTCATGTTATAGGTCCAAGGAATGTTAATATTGTCAAAAAGAGACGGACCAGAACCGTCGAAAGAACCAGGAAGATTAGTAAGGTATTGTTGGAGAGGGAGATTTGTAAAAGTTTGGGTTTTTAACAGATTGATTCACAAAGTTGATTCTAATCCATCAGCGGGAATAAATCGGAAAGATTAAGACGAGAGGCAATTCCAGAAGTAAAAGTGGCAGTAGAATTGATATGAGTTAAAGAATGAAGGTCGAGTCAATCGGACTTACGAGGATTAGGAGTAGAGGTGCAGGAGATTCATTTAATGAAAGTAGGATAAAGTTAGGAGATAAGACAGAACCCTGAGGGAAAACCACTTATTGACGAGAAAGAAGAGAGTCGGGCCCATCAACAACAGCGCATATGAAAGCGATTGGTGAAAGAAAAGCTTAGATATAAGTAAGCAAAGAGAAGGAGGAACCAAAGGAGAGGGGAGTTGGAGAGCAGTGAACCATGCCATACTCGGTCAAGTGCTTTGTATATGTCAAGCGCCACCATCCAGTCTCCCCGATTTGCTAGAGCGAAAAGCAAAATCGGTTAGATAGGATGTATTCGCCAGTAGGAACTTTCGTGCAACGAGAGCCGTCTGGCGATCGGAGGAGTTTCAGATATCTAAAAAGTGAGTTGAGAGGGTTTCAGATCTGTAGATAAGAATACAAGTGAGGGCTACAGGGCGATAGTTAGAAAGATCAGAGCGGCTTCCTTTTTTCGGAATAGGTTGGACATGGGAAAGCTTCCAACACTGCGGGAGGGAAAGTGCTAGTATGAGAATAGAGAATATAGTATGAGCGGAGGGCCGAAGAGATTAGCCTTTTCGTTGGAGAATTAGCAATACAATGATCAGATCGAATAGAGGAGGAAAGGCAGATTTACAGGAAGTTGCTAGAGATAAAGATTTGTCAGGAGGAGAACCAAGGAGGTTAGCGCACTTTCCGTTGATGAAAGCCAGCTTTGCTCGTCGAAGGTTCCTGCAACGAATCTCTGATGAAATTAGCGAGAGTGATAGGAGCAACGAGAATTTTTCCACCACCGATAGGGCAACTGTCTCTAGCCTGAATGGCCAGAGATAAGCACGATCGAAACGATTATGAGGAAAGGAAGATTTAGTTTTAGAAGGAATGGATGAGGAAAGAAATTTAGCTGAAGAAGGAATGACCTGCTCCATCCCATCACGATTACAGCTCCCTCCTTATCTTTTGAATCTTTATACATCCATCATTTATCCTTATTGAGGTAGCAAATTTGCTATCATCTGCAAACTTGGAAACCTACATTTACAGTCCCGGTCTAAATATTTTATACATGTATGAGGCACAGCCACTTGACCTAGGAAATTGTTACGGACCACAAATGTCTCCTCATTTCCATTATAATACTGGTTTCATTTTCATTGTTATTCATTATACTTATTATTATTATATTTTTTATTATTTATGGATTATTATTATTGTTTATTGTTATTGTTATTATTGATTATTATTATTATTTTATTATTATTATATTATTTATTATTAATTATTATTAGTTATCGATTATTAATATATATATATGGCAGCCTCTAGAAGAGCCACAATCCCTATCTCAAAAACTAACAAAACTGCTCCAGGAAAAGGAATACATTGGTGGAATGTTGGTCCAATTTTAGTGCGGAAAATGTAACAAAAAAAAAAAAAAAAATTAAAAAAATTATATCTCAAAAACTACAATAGCTACAGCGGAAAGGAGTACTCGTAAATTTTGGAAGGAAAATGTAAAAAAATAAAAAATAAAAAAAATTATGTTAAAATTATAGTGAATATGTTTAGAGGCCTATTTAGACGACCTTTTATTAGGTTACTTCGTTAACACTAAATAGACTTTCTATTAATTTGCTTTTTTTGGTTATTAACTAAGCGATACCAAGGGTATACCGCACCGATGGAAGAAGTGGGGTCTCTCGGCTTCCGGGGGAACGACAGGGGGTACGACTATTTCCCCCCCTCCGGGGGGTCTCCGGAACCCCTGCTCTTTGGTATTTGGGTGTCGCGCGGGGTTCCTTCGCCCCTCCCTACGGGGTATGGAAAACGTCCCCCCTGTGTCCCCGTCGCTCGACCCCCTAAATTGCCTGTATACCTTTAAGAAATTATAGTATATATACCTATGTCAAGCACCGCCCCCCCCCAAAAAAAAGCATTTTGTTATGTTTATTTTTTTTTGTTTTTTTTTTACATTTTCCGAACAAAATTTTACAAGGATTCCAAATATGTATTTCTTTTCCTTGAGCCTTTTTGTAGTTTCGAAGATTGATTTTTTTTTTTTTTTTTTTTTTTTTTTTTATTTTTTTTTTTTTTTTTTTACAGTTTCTCGGTAAAATTTTGCCAGCATTCCAGCAAGGTTAATTCCTTTTTCCGGTAGCTGTAGTAGATTTTTGGATATGGAATTGTGGCTCTTTAGAAGGCTGGCCTATATTATTATTATTGAGGACTTAAGGAATCAAAATTTGAGTCGGTAAAATAATTTTCGAGGTTGAACCCCTGACCTTCTGTCTAAGCTTTTATTATAATATATATATATATATCATATATATATATATATATATATATATTATATATCTATATATATATTATATATTATATATATTATAATATATATACTTATATATATTATATATATATATGAGAGAGAGAGAGAGAGAAGAGAGAGAGAGAGAGAGCGGAGAGAGATTTTTAAATAGATTTTTTCAATTAATCGTCATCGATCATCGTCATCGTCATCGTTATCGGCAAAATTTCATAATCGTCCTCGTCATCGTCATCGGCAAAATTCGCCGATTATTTTCCCTCACTAACTATATATATATTATTATACTATTATATTTATTACTAATTATATATTTATATATATATATATATATATATATTGGGGTTTTACCACAGAATTGATTTAGATATCGCCTAGGTATATATTAGTTAATTATTAATTAATTAAGTTATTAGTTAAGGGTAATAGCCATTCAGTCTTTAAAATCAATTTAAATGTTATTTATATTAAGGAGGTTGAGATTATTTTTGGATGTTTAATTATTAAAAAACAAATAAGTCTTAGACCTAAAAGTTTAATTAGTTATAAAATTAAAATAAAAGTATTTTGGCTTTTTATAAACCAATAGAATTCGGGTAATAAAAATGTAACTATATTTTCCATTTTTAAAAGTTTGCATGCGGAACAAAAGGAGCGGAAACTTTTTTTGATCCCGCAGTGCAAGTCCGCTAATTTCTGACGATCCGCATCCGCGTCCGCACCTTATTCTGAGTTCGCTCGGAGCGGCTAGCGGACTTGCGGACTAAAGAGCGGAAGTGCCAATTAAGGCATTATAATCTTATATATATATATATATATATTATTTTATTATATCTATATAATATTATTATATATATATATAAATGTAATATTATATCTATACAGTATTATATGTAATCCATATATGTTCATTTATTTATTTATTTATTTCTATATTATATATACGGCATATAATTTTTTTTATAATAAATGAATACAATATTTATATATTTATATAATATATTTATATATATGTATTATATATATTATATATATATATATATATATATATATATATATATATATATATATTAAGGTATTATATATATATATATTATTATATATATAATTATAATTATATATTATAATATATATTATAAATATAATATATATATATATTTATATTATATATATATATATATATACTTATATATATACCGTTAATATATATATTATATTATTATATATATATTATTATATTATATATTATTTATATCTATAATATATATTATATATAATATATAATAAATTATATATTATATATTATATATATTTTATTTTTTTTAACCAATATATGACATTATTACACGGCGATCCATTCTCCCTTCCGAGTGGTGTTATCATTCCCTTATCTTCTTGCAAATCGAGAATCCCTCAATGTCTCCTCCACAAACTCCCGGAAGTCATCAATGGGTGACCCAGGGTAATCTCACCAAACCCAGAATGAGAGCACTGGGCCACCTGGCGGGGAACCGCGGGAATTGTCAACACCCCCGGCGCTCTTAATCAGAAGCTCATAATTGCCTGCTTCCACGCCCATTCTTCGCTCCAAGGGCAAATAATCATTAGGGATCCTGATCCCACTCAGGTCCTCTTTTCTGATTCCTTTGACCTCTCCTCCTTCCTGATCTGCTCTTCTGCTGGGGTCAACGCATTAATTGCTATCATCAACCCTTGTCCGAGAAAACAAAACAAAAAAAAAACAAACAAAAAAAAAGTTGAAGACGAAGTCAAATCAAGGACCCACACAGGCAAAGCCAGGAAAAAACAGAGAAAGGTTTATAAGAGGGGGGAAAAAAAAAAAATAATGGATAAAAACGGTTGAAGACAAAGTCGAGTCATTAAGACATTAAGAATATATAGAGACAGTAAGAAGCCACATGGGCCTTTCGAGACTGTCCCAGTCAACCCACTAACCAAACACATGCTCCATTGCAAATCCACAAAGCACCCTAGGGATTGTCAAATTACTCTAACTAAAAATTTACCAATTTGGCTTAGTCAAAAATAATGATATATAGCTATATATTAGGGATGTACCGATACCAGAAAAGAAGCCGATACCGATACTCTATTTTTTTAGGTGCCGATACCGATACCGATACTTTAAATAATATAATAAATACCAGTAATAAGACTAGAACATTTGTGCCTGCTAGGCAGAACTCAAGATGCCATTCCCTTACAAACAATACTAGTCTATTTATGTTCATATGTTTGGTTTGCCCAAGTCATATTATTTTATAAATTAAAATAAGTACCTCTTAAGGAATAATAATTGCACCAATATAATATTAATAATTTTTTTATGTTTGTGTTTATTTAAAAAATATTCCATTTCCATTTTCAAGTAAGTATTAACAAAGTTTAGCTAATAGCTTTTATGTTTTAACATGATTACAATTTACAAGAAGACTCTTAAATAGCTACAAGATAAAGAATAAAAAATAATGAAAGGAAGAGACCCTCAATTAATCAGCCGCCAAAAAGTAAAAATAAAAAAACGCTATAACTCAACAATGACATAGATAAAATAACTGCCTTTAGATAAGATACGTCAATTCAATACGTCAAATTCAAAAATATATAACAAATTGTGATGCAAAAAACATTAAGCTTCATAGTACTCTGCGGAGACTGTTTCCTTTTGAGGGGTTTACATTCCTAGCCTATCACACTATAAATTACGCCTTCGGACTGATGACAGGAGTGCTGATAATTATTTGCACTGCAAGCACTGATAATAAGTGAAAACTTGGCCCCATTTTCATGCCACCGCAATGAAAAGGAATTTCTCTTTGTAGGCAGCATCTCAGATGTTTATTGTAAGAGCTCATCCCGCTTCACAGACTGCAAATTTTGAAGTATCGTTGCTCTTGATGACTTCTCTCAGGTTTTACGATGGAGGTTCCTGGTGTGATTTCCTTTGAACGTGGTGAATAGAGAACATGTCAATGCAATTTTCGGCCATGAACTTATCGAAGTCTAACATATCCAATATCCTCATCTTTCAAGTAGTTTATTTGCTGAAAAAGCCACCACATCGTCACTATCAATGCTGTTGCCAAGGGTTGCAGATAAGGCGGCTTCCACTTCTGCGAATTTTTTTTTTTGTCAAAATTTTGAAATCCTCCTCGTATGCAATTTAATGCATTCTAGAAGTGGTCACCGTCGGAGGTGCCATTCCTGTGGGGTTTCAGCTAGCTAAGGAATTCCTTATTAGAACCTCTTATTTATTTATTTTTTAACAGTTGTCACCGCCGCATCATCGGCAGAACCCTATTAACGAGTGGGGTGTTGATGCCTCACAAAAATCCCATCTAAAGCAATAATAACGCAAGATGAGCACAGACTCGGACAGGCAGGCTTTAAAGATCGAGGGAATTAATTGAGTAGGAAACCAGATGAATGGAAGAGAATTCCATCAGAACAGAGGTCAGAAAAAAGGAAGCCCACAAGCGAAACCATCTGTGAGTTACTACATCAAACCACAAAACCTCATCTGTGCCGAACAGCACCCCTGTGCTACGAGGGCGTCGTAAAGGTGGTGGGTACGCCGAGTGGAATCAGTCTCGAGCACTTGCCGCTACCATACCTATAGAAAAAAGGAGTAAAGGCACAAAACCCATCGCGCCCCGCAATATATAAACGGTCAGTGAACGTAGAAAAAGTACAGAAGTTTATTAAGTCTTATTGGCATTTGAAACTCGACCTATCCAAAAGCCGGATGAAAACCAGAGCCCCCGCCCTCCACAGAATAGGAGAGGCAAGTAATACCATACACGGGCGGAGAGACCTTGGTATAGAGGTGGAGTAACTGAGAAAGAGAACAAAGTCTTCGCACTCTACAACAGAACTCCCAGTCTTTGAGGCCGCCCTAGCAACCACTGTAATTTGAGGTTTTCAAAAAAAAATTATTTGGAAATTTTTCCAAGGATGTTTTAATTGTCAACAGGAGAGACCGAAGAGAATTTGTAAGAAGTTTGGGTTTTTTAAAGAATTAAATTTCATAAGCTTGAGACGACCCAACCCCTGAATTCTATCGCAGACAGCGAGAATACAATCGGTAAAGATTTAGAACGAGAGGCACTTCTAAAGTAAAGAAAGAGGAGCAGAATTGATTATGAGTTGAAGAATGAGGGTCAAGTCACGATTATATTGAATGGATAGAGTTAGATGTGCAGTTGAGAAGATCATTGATGAAAAGCAGGGATAAAGTAGGAGATAACACAGAACCCTGAGGAACCGCCCTACTTGACAAAAAAAAGAAAGAAGTCGCTCCCATCCAACAGACGCCCAATCAATTGAGCAATTGAAAGAAGCTAGACCATAAAGTAAGCAAAGAGAAGAAGGAAACCTCCAAAGGAAGGGGGGAGCCTTGAAGAGCAGTGACCGCGCTGCCATATCCGGCGGTCCAAAAGGTGCTTTGGAATATGTCACGAGCCACCACACAAGTCTTCCCGTTAGTTCCTAAAGGGCGGAAAAACCATAGAATCTGGTTAAATCAGAAAGTATAATGGCCAGTAGAATCTCGAGCACCCGAAAGCCGTACGTGGTAATTCAGAAAGATAGGAAAGAGATTTCCAGATGAATCTATAGAAGTGAGAGTGAGAAGGGGTTCAAAGATTTAGAAAGAAATACAAGTGAGACTAAGGCGATAGTTTAGAAGGAATCAGAGGCAGCATCATTTTGTCGGATAGTGGAAACAATAATGCGCGCTTTCCAACACTGGGAAAGTGCTAGTATTGAGGCATAGCGAATATAGTTGAACGAGGCGGTAGGGTCATGAATGGAAGCACACTTCCTCAAAACTCGAGAGAAATGCCAATCCGCAGACCAACCCGCCTTCCTAACGTTCTTAGATTTCAGGAGCTCATGCACCCGATCAAGTGAATGACAAGTAAAGGCATAGGACACCTGAAGGAGACGGAACAGGAGGAACAGAGGAAATAACCAGAATCGTCTAGGTGAAATTAGAGGAAATAGGAGGCCAAAGAATGATTGACCTTTTCAGTTGGATAATTAACAACCAGAATCATCAGAGTGAATAAGAGGAGAAGGGAATGATTTACAGAAGTGTTAAAGAAAATGTTTTGCAAGCCCCCGGCCTGAGAGATTTGTCGTAAGAGAACCAAGGAGGTCAGCGCATTTTCGTTTATTGACAGCGTTGCTCGTCGAAGAGTATCCCTGCAACGAATTTCTAGCTGAATGAAAAATGGCAAGAGGTGAAATAGGAGAACGAGAATTTTTTTCCACCATACCCGATAAGCATTGTCTCTAGCCTGAATGGCCAGGAAACAGCACGCTCGAACCGATGAATTTTGAGAGAAAAAAAGATTAGTGCAAATAGAGGAATGAACCTGCTCATCCCATTAACCAATTCCGGTTCCACTTTTATCGGCCGAATCTGCAGCGTCCTTAAGAGCAAAGCAGTCACTCAATATTAGTTAGCGTAGAAGCAACGCAATGCCCCCCATCGGCCGCGCCCAAAGAGTGCCAGAAAAACCGCATAGGGCGGGATGGAGATGTGGAGAGAAAAGTATTAAAATTAAGTGCTATAGGTGTGGTCCAGTATTACCAATAGGAGCGAAGGGGTGTATTTATAGAGAGAAAGGACTAGTGGTGAAACATAGTCAAGTGTGTTCAAGAATCAGTTGGGACGATCCGGAATGTTGTGTAGGTTATTTAAAAATCAGTGCTCCAAATCGTCGGTTGAGAATACTGATAATTTCGCTTCCCCCAACTAAAGATGCAGTACGAAGAGGAATCCAACCCGAATTCAGTTTTTGTTGTACATTGAAAATCCCCTAAATACAGAGGACCTCAGTATTTGGATGAGAAGAAAATTAACGTCTCGCGAGAAGTAGTAAGGTAATCAACAAAAAAAAGGCATGAAAATTGTTCTGTTAGGAGAACAGTACAGAAGCATAATAATATTGTAGTAGAAGGAAGAATTTTATACCACAGAACATCGAAGTTAGGAAGATTCGAGATCTCAAAGACCGTTTATAGGAATGTTTTAATATTTACATAGCACATACTCCAAGCCCTTCCAAACGGAAATTATAAAATAAAGTTAAGTTGGATATATTTGAAACGAGTTGAAGGTGAATTCTTAGCCCATCCTGGGTCTCCAGCAAGCGAATTAAAAATTAGGTTTAGAGTTGGAGAGGTATATACCATGGATGCAGAGTTAGAGTGAAGCCATTGATGTTGGTAAGTCAAAAGAAAGCCAACGCATGTGCAAAATCTGCTAATCATACTCACGCACACGCAATACAAAAAAACCAAAACAAAAAAAAAAAAAAGACAGAAAAACAAATATAGACAAGAACCAAAGGAGAAATGAAGGGAAAATTTAAATTGTACGCTAAAACCTAAATTTAAAAACGATAAAACCCTATTTACAGCAAATAACTAAAATATGAATAATCCAGAAAGTTTAAACACGCACTCACACGCTCTTACGAAATTGCGTACAAAAAAAAAATACTATTGAATCAACTTAAAAAGTAGAAAAATCGTATAAATTATAATCATGGCTGTCCAAATAGGTAAATTTTACGCTACAGACAAAGTTGAAGAAACGAAAAAAATCTAAGTTAAAAAGGAAATCCGAAGGAAAAAAAAACATACTAGTAATAGCTATCTACATCGAACTAGATTTATTATTGAATATAAAAGTTTCTCATAATTTTCACCCAAAAAGTAAAAGTATCGGCTAACGTTTATCGGCATTTTAACCGAACGATACGCATCAAAAATGCCGTATACTAGCCGATATTCTCGCTACTATGTACATCCCTACAATATATAATAATATATAATATATATATATATATATATATATATATATATATATATATATTATATAATATATATATATAAATATATATATATAATATATATATAATACCCAAACACATCGCACATGCGATTAATAACTACAGTTTTATGGTCACAGCATGCATCTTAACCATTTAATAACCACTATAACTAAAAAAACTCGCCAATTTGGCTTCGTCAAATATATTATATGATACCCAACCCATCATCCAACTATCTAACCCTTTCTAAATGTTGGCAGACGGAGTCCACACCTCCAACAACCTCCTCTGCAGACATCCAAAATTTTAACAACGCCTATTACTGAATGCATGCTTTCTTATATCAAGATGGCATGCTTTCTTCTTAATTTTCTTATTAAGAATATGCTGACAAAGAACAGAAAAAAGGGTTTACGGAAGAAGAGAAAAAAATTCCAGATTTCAAAACGAACAACAAATAAATGGTTGAAGACAAAGTCAACCCAGCCACGAAAGAAAAATTTGTGAACAAACTCAATAACACCGGGCAAAATTTTTACGAGGTGTTTTTCCCTAGGGCGACCACACCACAATCCCTCCTAACTCAAGAGTATTCAACTGAAACATTCGGCAAATCCACGACATCCGTTCCCGCTCGAACGGTACACATACGTTCCCATAACATTCCCCACAATGTTTTCCGCTAACACAGACTCATCCTCCTCAAGGTCCACCAATGTTTCGCAGACTACAGAAGCATCAGACTCCAACCTCTGCCCCCTCAACACCCTCCTCATCATGCCCAGACCCCTCACTCACAGTCCAATCCTGGGGCCAGACCCCAAGGCAACTTCGCAGCTTCTCTGCTCTCCTCCTCACCATCTCGTGCTCCGGCTCCACCTCCTCAAAACTCTCAAAAGAAGTGAAATACTCCTCTTCGGGATCCACCCGTGGTTCAAAAACCAACAAAGCTTCTGGGACTTCATTCTCCACATATCCAACATTCTCCTCACCCTGCTGCACCAACTCCTCGTAACGTGTAGATTCTCTCACGCTTGACGTTCCAGAAGAAACCTCACTCAAATATTCTCCACTCAGATCCGCTTTCGGCTCCGTTCCCAAATCTATCAACCAACTACACTGTGGCGCCGGCAAAATCTGCGATAGGGGGGGATAGATTTTTTAATAGCAGCCCTGATGCAAATCTGTGATGAGATGATTTCACCTACCAAGTTTAAATTGGTTTATGTATAGATGTAGATTAATAGGAATTTAACCTGCTTTCAGAATGTGATACTTTATTCATTTATGTTTCTGCTAGTTTGCAAGTCCTTTCAGTTTCAGCAATCGGATCAACATCTTTAAGAATATCAGAATAAAGCACTACCAAAATATCTGTTTTTGATGGATAGTGGAATAAACATTAGGTATTAAGAAATTAAGTTTTACTTCTAAAATGCCTAAATAAGTCTCAAGAACACATGCCAACCATAATATATTGTCATAGATTGCTATTAAAATCCTTTGACATCTTCAAATTTAATTTGTGGCTTTTGTAACCCTTACTATTTTTGATCCATGACTGATACTTGAAACTATCCTTACTTCCAGTTCTACTTGAGAAACTGGAACAAAACTATATAGTTTCCGTGATCTTGGAATTGTATTTGCATTTTTAAATCACTCTTCTAAGTCTAACTCTTCTTTTAGCCATTCTGAGGTGTTTGAATAAATGAAATATATTCCTTGAATGTTCTCCTCCAAATTCAAATTAACTGTCTTCGTGTCATAATTTGTTTGTTATAAGGTCGCTGTAGGCTTGCTTTTGCAGCTAATCTTTTAACAGTACCACTGAGACCATCACATGGTCCTTTTCCATGGGAGGTGGCAAAAGAGTGTCATTGTGCCTTTATTCCAATGATGGCATAATATAAAATTTTTATAATTTTTGTATCGAGTTACAGCTCCATCTGAAAAATATATTTCATTTATATTGAAATTTAAACAGGATCTAAGATAATTAATCAGCTTTCTTTGATACAAGTAAACTGCTACTGTATCATAATAAAGGCAGTCAGAGATAATCACCATGTTTAGATGATTCACTTCTTCTCCACTCCTATAGTAGCAAACAAAAGGATGCAATGATACTTGAACATTATTATAATGTGATTCTTCATCCATATACCAATAAAATAAAGCCAAAAAAGTTATGATTTTTTTAGCATTATTTTTTATACTTTTATTGAAAATAAACTTTAAATGTTCGCCAATTTGTAAAAAAAAAATGTGAAATATTTTTTTTTTATACAATTTGTATAAATTAAATGGGTAATTAAAACTAATTATATTGCTATGGTGATAACAATTTAAGTAATTATTGTATAAAAACTATAAACTTCTAATTTATAAAAACTATCAAAAAATTCTTTTAGTTATTTTATTGATTCACTTATATTTTAAATATATAGCTATATATTTTCACAAAAAATACCAAACGTCACTAAAAACATCACTTTTTGACTTTATTTCGTTCGTGTAAGAATGAAAATATTTGAAAAAATTTATCAGATTATCGATAGGTCAATATCAGATTACTGATAGGTCAATATCAGATTATTGATAGATCAATATCGATATAATTGTTATCGATTTCTTTTTAAATTTTTTTACACAATATTCAAAGATTTGATTATTAAAAATAAAAATAAAAAAATGCTTAAATATATATTGTATATATATATAATTAATATTAATTTTAGGCACTGGTATTGTGAGAGTGCATGGTCTGCAAAGCATTCACAGCATCATGTATATCACCCTATGGTATTCATTAATTTAAAAAAAAAAGTGTACATGGCGTCTAATTACTCAATTAATTTTTTACATTGCAAATAGCCTAGTAACTCTACATCGCTTTGACACATTAAAAATATATATATAAAAAATGCTACTTGGCAACTCTGAAGCCATACTGGATGCTGAACATATATTCTTTTATATATATCTTATTGAATTTCAATCAATGCATAAAAAAAACTAATTCCCTAAAGAATCAACAAAATAGAGCATTATTTAAGGTTTTATTTTCATTCTATCATACATAAGTTTTTTTATTAAATTAACTTACTTTGGTATAAATTTAATCATTAATAATCGTTAAAAAAAATAGAAAATATCGAAAGATAATTTTTAATAGAAATATATGTAATTTATCTGAAAAAATAAAAAATTAATAGTTTTAGCCCTACAAAAAAGTCAAAATTTGTTGACTTTTTTCCTCTGCAGCATTAAATTTTTTATTTTTATTCAAAATATAAATTTTAAATGTAAGTGAAACAAAAAAAACTACAAAGAATTTTTTAATACCATTTTTGTAAATTAAAAGTTTATAGTTTTTATAAAAGTTTCGTAAATCGTTGTCACCTTAGCAACATAATTACCATTAAATGTTTATAGTTTTAATACAATATTTAGATAAACCCAAGTGAACACTGCTCCACAATTACCAAATTTTCAATTCTTAATTTTTTTGTACAAATTCTGGTTTTCGATAAAATAGAAACAGAATACGTTTCACAGGAGTTAAATTACCAATGCTAATTTGGGAGTAGGCCTATTTAACATATTAATATTTTAATATCAGTTTCAGCAATATGGCAAGTTGGTCTAAGTCAAATTTGGTTAATATGCCCCTTATACATATATGCCTAGGAAAATATAAAAAATGTTAAAAAAATAAAATTAGATGGAATCAAATATAATAACCTAGGATTACCTGCTGAAATGGAGGCCAACCCCTTACGTCCTCTTTTCTTGTCCTTCTTAGGCATAATTATAATTTATAAATATAAAAAAAATTTAAATATTTATATTAATCACGAAGGTAGAGTTTTGCTAAATATATTTCTACTAAAATGACTTTTAACAGAATTTTTATAAAATAGGAAATATTTCACGACTATTAACATCATGTCAAACAATATTATAACGTTTCTAATGAAAGTCGCTGAAGGATATATGCTTAGTGTTGCCAGATTTATGTTTCCAGAATCTAACAAGGTTTCTATTGCAGAGCAAGTGTTACTTTTATGTATTATATATTTAACGTTTCAATATTGTACTTGTAATTTTAATTGTTTCTTAATTAAATAAAAACGAAATAAAATTAATTAAAGGTAGAGTATATTTTTTCATAAAAATATTGACTTTTATTATAAATAATTGGTCGTAAATTTATTTGTAAGAAAAGAAAAGAAGCTATTAATCTAAAATTTTGTTAAAAAGAGTCACCATTTTAGCAATTTTTATTACAATACATAATATTTATTATTTATGAGGTAAATATTTAGATTTAATTACAGTCTATTAAATATTCAAATGTTATGTAACTAATAATAAACAGCTAAATCTGGCAACTATCCATAGACAATTTCCCTAACAGATTCAATAAAAGTCTTTTAAAATTTTTCCTTGGGAAATCCAATTCTTTTAAGGAAAGAAATATGTTGTAGAATGTTTAATTTTATTTAGGGCATAAAATATAATTTAAAATTACAGCTATAAGTCTTCAGGTCCTATTTACATGTTTACATATTTATTTTAAGAGATAAAAAAAAGTATTGGAATTGCCATCAAATTTCCATATACGAAAAAATTAAACAGCTGGCTTGTTAAAATTTTTTGAACATATACAACATGTGCATATTACATAATTCAGCAAGTAATAAGCAATTGTAAGTAATTGAATAAATATATAAATAAATAAGTAAAAGAAAATAATAAATAAATAAAAAGGTAAAAATGTCCTATATGATATATATATACAAGGGCGTACGCAGATTTTCGTTAGAGGGGGGGCCAAATAGATTGAAAATAAAAGTCATTTTTTTCCAAACACTGTCAGCCGAGGGTTGACTGTATATATTGACATAATATTTACAAATTACATTTACCTCTTAAAATGTATATGTTAATATTGAAATTATGATTATATTTCAAAACAAAAGTTACGAAATTACAAAGAAAATTACAGAATCTAGTCTTACATTTATCTTACGATTTATGTACTTGAAGTAACTGGTACTATACGAACTACGACAACATAAGACGTCGTAGTGGATTTGCAGAAAACTTTTCAACAACTGCCAATTCAATTTCAGCTTTCTTCTCCAAAACTAATTTATTGTAAGCACTCAAGAGACAAAGTCCATTCAACCTGGATTCGGTCATCGTCGACCTTGTCCATGTTTTGACTCTTCTCGAAGTGCTGAATGTTCTTTCAATTGTGCTTGCCGAACATGGTTTAGCTATTAATATAAGTAAGGCATTTTTAATTATTGGGAGAGATGTCGTTGCTTCCTTGATCACTTCAACTATTTTCAAATTTTTTAGTTCCTCACGGTCGAGCTTTTTCTCCCTGCTTTCACATACCAGAGTTCAGCCTCACATTGAAGCCTCTCAATTCATAAAAGTCTTCAAATACTTTGACTCTCTCTTCAAATTCCTTATACGCAAGGGCAAGCATCAGTGACGAATGAAGTAATAAAAGAGAAAAGGTGGTGAATTCTATTCCAAGAATATGCTCTCCAAGGAAACTGTGAAATAGTCCTCATCCAATATTCTTCATCGGTGGTAGCAGGAGGATTCGTGCGATGTTTCTGGCGATCTACCCCTCTTGGTGGCTGAAGATCAACCATAAGTTTTTCAGCTATCTGCTTGTCCCTGTATAAATTTCTTTTATCGTGTCGTTGCTGTTTGAGCGGTGATCTTTCACAAGTGAAAGAATTTTCTTCACATGGTTCGAGCATGGAAGAAGGTCTAAACTCTTCGACTTTAGATTGTTCACGACTGGTTCCAAAAAAGCCGAATATTTGGCCATGATGCAGGTTGAAATAAAACAGGTTTTGTGACAGCACAATACAGCTGAAATGCATTTTTTCTTGTAGCAACATTAACTACTTTGTTGCTGCTTCCGAGCGTTCGAAGATTAGGCCTAATGGTTCCTATTCGAGCGTGATGACGTAATTTCGTCGTAGACGAGATTACGTACCCCTGCGTCCCCCCGTAAGGGGGGACCCTGCCCCTAAAAATTAAATTAATCGTAGAAGGCTGAAATTTCGGGATATTTGTTGTTAAAGCCATTTAGGAGTCTTGACCGTTGATTTCGTCGTAGACGTGATTACGTACCCCTGCGTCCCCCCGTAAGGGGGACGCTGTCCCCCTTAAAAATTAAATTGATCGTAGAAGGCTGAAATTTGGATAGTGTATAGAAGAAGGAGAAAGGAGTCTGAATCTATAGAGTTTGAGTTAGCACCGCCACCGGTGCTGGCTCCGGTGCGGTGCTGGGATAGTAAATATTTGTATAATAGTACAATATAAGTGTTAAAATATATGTTTATAAGGATGTAGATCTCAAGTATGGGTGTTTGAGGCTCCCTCATGGCGATGCGGGTTGTGTCAGCAGACCCCGGGCCGACGCGTGTGCTTGCCCGCAGATGCGCCCTCCTGCGCGATCCGACGTGAAACGTGCGCGCGCGCGCGCCCGCAGGCGCGCTCGCCGGCGTGATCCGATGCGAAATGGGCGCGTGCGCTCGCCCCCGCGCACGCAGGCGTGATCCTGAGCGAGAACGCAAACGTGTTCTGTTTTCTTTTAATAAATTTTATAATTTTTTTAGCTTTTTACGAGTGAGCTTTTGTTTTCAACAATTTTTTTTCAAAAATTTATTATTTTTTATTTATTTTTTAAATTTATTTTTGTTTTTACTAAAAAAAATTTTATGCTTTTCATGTTTACAACGTAAAAATTTACGTTTTTACATACCCTAAATCAGTAAATCAAACCATCATCCAACCACCCTTCTGTCCATCTATTGATTCAAGTCATATTTTTTATTAAAATTGTTATGTTTTACATACCCTAAATCAATAAATCAGTAAATCAAATAACTCTCCCCACCCCCTCCTACCCCTCTATTGATCTATTGATTCAAATCATATTTTTTTATTAAAATTGTTGTTTTACACACCTTAAAGTAGTAAATCAGTAAATCAGTAAATCAAACCATTGCCCTCCCCACCACCCTCCTATCCTGCTATGATCTATTGATTTGTTTTTTACTAGCCATATATGGTATGATCATTATAATGATAATTCCTATTCAATATTGATCAGTTGATTCAAGTCATATTTTTTTATTAAAATTGTTAGTTTTTACATACCCCCAAATATAATAATGTTAAAAAATAATATATATATTTTTCAAAACTCTCTCCAATCCATGCCCGCGATCGCGCCTCGCGTACCCTGTCTTATAGATTAAATAAGTAGATCGAGTTGTGTATCTATTTGGAAGTGCGTGATTGATCTATTGACTCAAGTCATATTTTTTAGTAAAATTGTTATGTTTTACCAGACCCTAAAACGTAGTAAATGTGCAAAAAGACGTGTGTGGAATCTCATAAGGGTCCTATCTTCGCCCCCCTCCTCTCCTCTCTCCATCCATAACCGAACGGTTTATGTTCTGTTGAGCTAATATTATATATTAACTGTAAACTAATTTATATAACATAAATGCAGACCTTTTCTTATTCTATTTGTTCTCATATATTATATATATAGGTTGATGTCAATTTCATATGATAATGGACTTGGTAATTTATATTGATTAATATGCACGTACATGACTCCTGCATACATGTCTTTGTGTCTAAGCGTCCTAATACAGGGCTGCGGGTGAAAACCTTTCTGTTATTAAAACATTTAAAAGGGTCACTGAGCTAAAATCTAACAGCTCATATACCCCTTAAAATCATATATGGTTTTATATATATCGTGCTAGTAGTTCATAGAATGCTCTAAAAAATTTACAACGTAAAGTTTAACAGGATAATTACAAACGATATCCGCTGATTTCCCACTTCACTATGTTCCTGCGAATATCTTAAAGTGGATAAATATTATGACTAATAAACGTCTCCACCCTACAATGTTTACCAGGCCGCGAGATATGAGAGAGTATGAATATAATAAATCTCACTCCTTTAAAGTTGCGGCTTTTGATTCTAACATAACCCTACCTTGATAAAAATGTTAATTGTGATAATTTACAAACTAAGGAAACTTTCTACATGTAAGAGTAACTCAATCATTTCTTAAATATTAATCACTATTAAGTATTTTATATTATATTAACGCAGTAAAAATATTATCCTTTTTATAATTTATTCTAATCCAGAATATAGTTAATTTATGAGGATATGTGGTTCTTTAAACACACCAGTATTTGCTGTTGTTTGGACAGAGAAGGGAATGATCTTTCTTGGAGCGAACACAATGTTTGTGTCACAAAATGTTCTATCCTTTAACTCAGTATTAATAGTCAGCATGAGGAAGAGAGAAGTATGAGTAGAGGAAGTTACATCTAGTAAACCTCACCGGTGTTATTCCTACTCTGAAGTGAGAGACTTACAATCCTAAGAACACGGCGAGGGAATTTAGAGTTGTGTAACTCTGCGTACAAATATACTTAGCCTTAAGATTGAGATATGAGGACAGGAGAGATATACATACCTGAATAATGAGTACTCTTTGAAAGTAGCAGATGTAAATTTCACCTCTTATGAGAAAATTGAAAAACCTGAAACCTTCTGAAGAACGTAGAAACTTGGAATCTGTGAGAATGAAAATTTTATACAAAATGGTATAGCAGAAAGTATGCGCATTAAATACTTAAATAAAAGGAAAGATGTTTCTTTCTAAAAAGGACCTCAGAAGGGGTAAAGCGTGAGCGAGCGTCCATAGGAAAACATCATTAAAAAACTTGCTGCGTAACCACCGAATGTAAAGAAGGTCTAAAGAGAGAGAAGATGAGCAGTGAAAGAAGAACTTAAAGAAATTGAAAAAGAGAAGAAAGGACTATTAGCGAGGAGAGAAAGGGCGAGGAGAGGTGTGTTGATCCTACCTTTACGTCTTTTGTCGTTATAACGCGCCCTGATATTTGATAACCCAAGTGGCATTGCTGCACATAAGAGAAGGAAAGGTAGTGGTTTTACGAACCGAGTAACAGCGGATTCGGTGAGAGAGATGAGAAAGATATCAACAACAGGAAGCACCTAACCGCAGGTCATACAACAGACAACAAACAACAGACAACAAACAACAAAGCGAAACTGAAAACAGACAACAGCAACCAACAAACAACAACAACAACAACAACAACAAACAAACAACAAACAACATCAACGAAGACGAAACAACAAACAGGCAACAGACAAACAGAACAACGAGAGACGAACAAACCAAGACAGGAACAACAAGCCGGTTGAGGAACATAACCTCAATAAATGACCCTCACTGCAACAATGACGGGGATATAACCGAGCTATATCAAACGTGTGCGTCAGAGACCGTCATCGGCGTTCTATATAGATCGCAAGTTGAACAGAATAAATAAACTTAAATGTATATAAACAACATGCATCCAAATATTAAATTCACTATTGAGAATATCCAATTCCTGAAGAAAAAAAGAATTCCATTATGATTCAAAGAAGATGCTATGAACAAAAATTAGAGATCTAAAGTTTTATTAAATTCGAACCTAAGGAAGAGTTTCAACTCTGAGCAACAAAAAAAGAGGAAAAGGAACAAGAAAATTCTGAACAAGAGAGCAGAGAAGATAAATGTATTAGAACAATGTACTAGAGGAGAGAGAGAGGGACTCCCAATTGGAGAGGGAGAGTAACTGAGAACGGGAAGAGAGAGAGAGAGAGAAGAGAGAGAGTTTCAAAAGCTTTGTAATAGAAAATATTTTAAAAGATTCAGATTACATTGACAACTCCGAACTCGGTCAAAAGTCGCAATTAGATAGGACGGGAAGAAGAAGAAAAACAATGAAAATAATGAGAGAATTTTTAAAATATACTTTTTTAATCAATCATGGCATCATCCCATCACTAATTAATATTATTACCGTCATTAATATATATAATATAATATACCGTCAACCGGCCGGTAATTTTCAGAACTAATGGGTCTTCTATTTATGCTGTTTTTATGGATTTAACAAAAAACTAAAAAGATTTTACAAAAAAAACATTTTATACTCAAAGTTGAGCCAGACTAACAGGTCTGCACGGAATTGCAAAAAATCCTTTTTGTTTAAAATATACTAAATAACCTAGATTTTTTAATTTTTTCTTGAAAAAAATTTTTTTTAAATCTTATTTTGAAAAGTTTCTGTGTACCGAAAAAATTAAAAAGAAAAATTGTAATAATATGATCCACCTCTACCATTTTGATAGTCACAGGTTTCTCTCCCGTGAATGTATCGTTACATATAATATTGTTATTACCATTGATATCCGATCTCTACGTGCGTAGCAGACATTTCTAGTATAAAGAGAACCAACCTGTATTTAGACAAAGAATTGTCAAATGTGTAAAACACCACGGGATAAAACGGCAAAATGTATACCTTCAGAGATTTCCAGTTCAATATTATGTTACTCTCCTAATCCACCAGACCCCTCTTAATTCCTACGAACTCAAATCTCAACTTGGAAGGATTACCGGACGTTGCCTGGATCCAATTGATCTCTTCCAGTACCAACTGTGGCGTGACAGGTCCTCATCACCCTGACGCAAGGATCCGCTCATCTGGAAACCCATTTAAACATAACACCGGAAGTTAAGCATCAATCACTTATAATGGCATAAATACGTAAGACCTAAATAAGTGTGCTAATATGAGAAGTTGAAAAGTAGAAGCACATTACTGTGCAGAGGTAGTTTAGACAAGAAATAATATCAAGACTAAATCTGGCAAAAATCCGCAAGCTAATTTAACATACCATTCGCCTTCAATATTCATGTGTATAACTAACGTTTATAGGTGGTACAGCCTATCATTTCAGCTAGTGTCAAACAAAAATGGTGTGATTGTATATATTTATATGATGTGGTATATATAAATATATCTGTGTTTTTAATTTTTTTTTTATAAGGTTTTACTCTCATATTTGTTTAATTGATCACAAAAAAACACTAAATGTTTTATTCCCTTTTTCTCTTTTTTGATAAATTTTTTATAACTTTAATTTTCTTTATTATATATGTTAGTTTTTTTTGAATTTCTTTACATTAAGACTTGTTAATTTAAAATAGTTAATATTATTTATAGTATATAATATATGAAAAAATAACAAAAAAATGATCCTTTCATTATTATTTAAGATGACTATGGATAATAGTAGACGTATTATTTCTGTAAATATCAACCTGTCTCATATATATATAGATTGTTTAAAATTTATAAGTATATATATTTTTATTAAAGAACTCCCTCAACAAAGTCATTAAGGCCCGTGGAAAAAATTCTCCTGAATAGTGAGTAGCGCCTCAAGGAAGCGGTCGGCATTAAAATACCGTTCTTGTAACTGTGAAGCAGCCATACAGTTACCGGTGTTTTTTCAAGGTTTGCATTCAAAGTTTCCTCAAAGTAATATAATATGATATAATTTGATAAATAAATATTTAGTAACCCGGATTATATAGTGGGTCATTTATAACAATTACCCACCTTAGCAGCAATGTGTAACTTAATACGAATAAATAATAATTTATTACCTAGACACTTGAATCCTCCCTAATAGAAAATTTCCGACACGGAAAACTATAGATAACGTATGGCAGCTAGATTTGATAGATATTATTGATACACTTAAATACATAGAGTACAAATGTTTGTCACATGCGTGTTTCAATTTATTCTTCTATTAATTATAGTTTAGCTACTGTTGCAACAAATATATTAATGTAAATATCATATAATAAGAAAAATGATATAAAAAATATTATAATAGCAGGAATTAATGATTATTAAAGCCTTATTATCAAATTCGAACACACTGGTCACGAGTAAACTTCAGAGTACAGCTAAATTAACAATTATAAAATCGTAGATTCGTAACCATTTGGAAAAACTGTAATTATTACCTTGCAATGAAATTATAAGTACTAGTATAAGAGTTATAAGATTTTTGAAGGCATAAGATAGTTTACACTGAATATATGTCTTACTGTAGTATATAATAATACAATATGTAGGTTATATCCACAACACATTTTACATGTATAATATAAAGCATAGCAATAGTTTAACTCCCATAGTATATGATACAAAGAATTTATAAAATGAATATAAGATAATATTGCTAATAGTGATAGGGATAATAATAATGATATATACTATATTATAAATTATTTCGATAATTATACTACCAAGACTTACTATGGTACTATTATATATCTGTGCCGCAGAAGCAGCGTTTTATATAAATTAGTACAAAATAGACCCAACCAATCATTAAGGATAATTCTGATCTGTACACTTCTATAGATTTGAAGGAGAAGATATAATTCTTATTAAATAGTAGGATTGTGAAAGACAATAAACATATTCCACAGCTACAGGCTAATACAAAACCCAATGTAAATAATATTGGGCGAATAAATCCCGGATTATATTTTAAAATGTACTTGATTAACAGTGATATGGGTAATAGTGTAGTTAAGAAAGATCTAAATGATTTTAATAATAGTGCTAAGAGTCAAAGTGTTATTCTAACTTTTGACACAATTGTATTCTGAGATCGCATACCACCACTTTTCAGTATCAATCAATAAAGGCTCCACAACTATAAGACCGTAGGGTAATGAATCAAGCCCTTCATAGAGAGATATATATGGTCGAGAGAAGTTATAAATTAGATACCATTCAAGAGATTCCGAGAGAGACAGTATATATATATAGTTTTATAAATAATAAAATTATATATACTATCTTGAACTAAAATAAAGATAGTAGTATATTAGATAAAAATAAATATAATAGTAGTAGTAGAGTGAGAATTATCTAGTATAACAAGAAATACAGAATAATATCTCGATTATTGACACTATTAAGATATCACTGTAGTATAAAGAAATAGTAAAAAAAATTATTTAGAGATTACTATATAATAAATAGGGAAAGGTTAATAAACACGATAAAACAGTATCTTGTCTATAATAATAAATATGGGTATATTAGTAGTATATATTACCCAGTGGAAGTTTAACAGTTATATAAATGCTAGCGAAATTTAAGAAACATTGATCAGTTACTTTGTGAACATGTATATATATATATCTAGCTAGATAAATAGTGATATTTCTATTTTTTAATATAATTTTAATATACTGATCCTAAATCATTTACTGCTTCTATGGATATATATATATATATATACTTATATCCGTGGAAAATAAAATATACAGATTTACTACAGAGTTATTATAAGTCCCATAAAAATCGAAAGCAGAAATGTTACGATAAAGTATATGGTTATTGACGATACTAATTATTAGTGGAGGCTAAGGGTGGAAAGAATGATTACCTCCCTTGCTCTGGGATTTGAATACCACTGAGTAATGATGCCTGAATCACATACTGTTGCGCGTGATAATGTAATACTTTTGAGGACAAGAAAGTGAATCTTTGATTTGCTTTACGACAGAGGAGAACTTTTGTCTCACCAAAATCGCTCAAAAAAAAAAAATTGGTTAAAAATTTCTAACACAGAGAAGAGTTTTAATAGCCAAATGCTAGTGTCATACCCTTCTCAGAAGAGAGCGCCGACGATCACCATAGTGATGTCCAGCGAGAATACTGTCCTATATTCTCCTTCTTTGAAAGATATTTCACGATTAACCGTGGCTTCTCAATAATTATGTTTAAATCTCTTACCGATGTGTTGCGTAGACTAAAAGGCTGAGATTAAACATATACTGCTATTAAATACTCCGCGCTCCAAGTTTTATATTAATTGTGTAGTATACTAAGAAACATATTAACTGTATATGTGGGAAGGTAAAGATTACTTACACTTTTTCCGTCTCCCTGGGAAAATTGAACATACCAAGATGTACATTCACTGTTGAGACAATAGATATATAACTTACTAAATATGTATAACTGTTCTCAATCTTTAATCTATGTGAAATTAAAATCACTGAATATTAAGTCGAATTCGATGCAGATTATATAATTTTTTTTAACACCACTTATTGATCATTTGGAGAAGTTGAAGAGGTGAATCCAAATTGAGTTACTTACGTGATGATACAATATATTGAAGGGCTGCGACACCAAGGGTGATTGTCGCCCCGAGGCGAGCTATCCTTTAAAACTGTTTCTTGAACCCCACTATTTTATTCTGATTATGGCTTGAGAAGGGACGCCTTACCTTCAATGAGTTGGGTAAATTAAGAGGTGCTCACCATTATTATGGCTCCCTACGGTCGATGCCTGCATCGCAACAACGACGTATTGGTTTCTCCCTAGAACAAGAATCCCGTGGAAGTCAGTAAAAGTAATATCCAATCATACAGCTTCCCACCTATAGGTTCCTTTAAGAATTGATCCAATACTAAAAATTAAAAATCATTTTTTGTATGCTGCATAACTTCATCGTCTCTCGCAAAAATGAATTTGCTTCACACTAACATATACGGATATATATAATATTTAAGCGTTATATGTATTTAATACATGACGACATATTGTAAGATAATATCCCAGTATATGTTGGAAGTATTAACACTAATAATTTGCTTCAGGATTACTTATAAAGATGATATAGTATATATAAATACACTTTCCTAAATGATTATACAGATGTATAATATAAGTTATTTTTCCATATCATAGTGTAACTACTATATTAACCTGTTGATAAATATATTGTGAATAAACAATAATTTTCTAGAACGTGACGTATTAGGAGTGTATATAAGATGATGTCGAAGGGATAATCACCTATTCTACTCAATTTACCCATTCACACATGGGTACGGCTGTGTATGTAAATAGTGCATATAATTTGCAATACGGGAAAGAAGCTACTCATAGAAAATCTAGTACAGGGTTTTAGGAGCTAAGCCAAGGAATATGCTTACTCATAGGTCTTACAAGATATAAATGAAGTAAGAATATGGATGATTCTACTGATCCTTATGTATACAAAAACTCCCTCAAGATAGGATACCAGCACTGGTTTGTAATTCTAAACTTTGACCTCCTGTTACTTTATGACAGTAGCGTACACTTATAAATTCTAATTTATTATTAAAAATACTGGAACTTCCTGAACAAACTCATCTGTTCTGGCACTACTATTTGGACTTAACCTCACTAAACTTTTTTACCTTGTCTTTTATATATTAACTAGAAAAAGTTATTACATTACGTAATCTTTTTAAATAAATGAATCCTATCAATTATTATCTTTTTCATAAATCTCCTAAATAAAACTTTAATAGAATATAATACAATTTCTATTCATCAATTGTGTTATTAAATTTTTGAAACATTTCTTTTTCATGTCTCATTTATTTTACATAAAATATTTAAATAAAGGTCTTGATAACGCAAATCTCTGGTTGCTTTAGTAAAATATCATTTTTGGTGGAGTTACAAAATCCGCTCATCCGTAGGCTCCCGGCACAATATGATTTGAAACATAATATAGATATAGTCGTTATTATTGACGATCGATATGTTAAATTATGTTAAATGTAATTATATATAAAATATTCATCTCAAAATTGTTAAAAACATAATTTGCGACAAAATAACAGACAATTATATAACGAAAAGTTCTTCTTTTATTTGATTATACAAGGAGAGAGGGTATAGTTCTTGAGTAGAATAGAGATTATTTAATCGAGTGGGAAGAGATGCGCCCGTGTGATGCAAATCCCTGTGATGACGAGATCTCACCACCAAGTTTGAGAAGTTTCTGTTTATATAAAATCGCTGGATAGTAATGATGTTATGTGTTCATGGCTCGCATTAATTAATATTAGAAAAACAATTACCTGCATAATTCTTAGTGTAGAACATAGTCATACGTTTATTTTCTGAATTTTATAGTTTCTGCCATAGATTTACTTTGGCAAAGTTCCTTTCGAGTTTTCGTGCCCTTCTTGTTAAATCGTGGGAAACCGTTAACGGAATCGTGGAAATTATGTAGAACTTCTAGCAGTTGATTGAGCAAGTAATGCATTCGCAAAAATACTTTAAGAATTATAGCTAAAATCTAGACACTCTAAGCAATAAAGCACTAAACCAAAAAGAGCGACCAATTTTTCTTCCTTGAGTTTTGAACAGAAGTTCAAAAATGATTTAATATTGAATAATTTAGTAATTTTAATTCAAATGTAATTCTAGCTTTTTTTTCATATATATTGAGACATAGTATTTTCTGATGAAATTATGGAATAATAGCAGTTTAAATTTATTGTATTATAATGCCAAAGATAATGAAATAGCACATGTGTATAACAGAAAATGGCCATAAAAATAATAGTTTTCCAATGTTAAAACACATGCCAACGCAATTGTATTGATATTTAATCTATCTAAGAGTGTCCTTCTCTCGCAGTTATCATTGTAGATCATTTGACATATCGTGTCACTTGGATAAATTTATAAACATTTGTTAGGGTGTTCTTTATTTTGGAAGTTATAACGACCTTACTATAATTTATTTGAGACTCTCCCTTGATAACTGTAGTGCTTGAACTTAATCGCATAATACATATCCAGTATCCATATACTTGAACGTAAAACTGTGTAATAATACAATCCAATAAACTAATATATAGTTTTCACTGGATCTCTATAGGGATGTTAATATGGGTTAGAAATTTTGTCATTTTAAACTCACCTCTTCTAGACTATTCCCTACGCTATTCTTTTAGCCATAAAATCCTGAATCGTGGGAGTTTTTAGCAGGAATATAAAATGAAATATAAGATTCCTTCGAATGTTTACTCCTCCAAATTCAAATAAATTAAACTTCAACCGTTCGTGATCATCAATTTCTGGAGTTAGCATGTTATAAAGATGAGGTCGCAGTTCAACTAAGCAGTTCAGAAGTGTGTCATGCTTTATAGTCCAATAATCTTTTGTTAAACATAACGCACTATGAACCTCCTGATTCACAGGTTTCTTTTTCCATGGGTAAGAACTGCTAAATAGTCGAGTTATATTGGTTTCAAAAAAAGTGCTACTCATTACAATTGCATTCAAACAAATATTTTATTCTCATACTTCAAAGTTTAAATTATGTAACCTTATTTTTTACATAAATGAAATTTGTTTCATCTAAGCTATAATTTATACGGAGAGATTACAGCCTCCATTTGACATACTATATGGAAAAATAATTCTATGACTGTTCACTATGATATATTGAAAGTTTAAACAGATCTCTTAAGAGTAATATAATTTCAAGGTCCTTGTGTTCTATTGTACAAATGTAACCCTCTGCTACCCTGGGATGATTCTTATGTATATAAAAGGAGAATAAAAGATCAGGGTGAAGTTTAGTCACCATGTTATGACAGTGGCATTATATAAACTTACTATCTATCCTCTCCTTCCCAAGACCCAATTGAACTTTATATTGAAGTCTCAGTAGCAAAATAGAGAGACATGATTTAATGGATTTTCATGAAACTCTGATCGCAGTTACCTCATTTGTGCTAATTACTGATACCATCTACAACAGCTATAATGTGATTCTTCACCAAAGAGTAGAATACCCAAAATAGAAAAATATAAACCTGTCCAAATAAGAATGTTGCTGATATGATGAAGAAAATGTAATTATATGATTTATTTAAGTTAATATCTATTTATTCGAGAAGATAAACTTATAGAGTGTTCGCCAAATCGCGATTAAAAACATAAAAATCTAGAAACTATTTTTTTATAATATACGCGAAAAACTTCGATTTAGTATAATTACAAAGTATTTACTCTCGAGGATGATGGTCTGTATTTGGCCTAAAAGTATTTAAGCTATAGGGATATATATAAAAGATAACCAATTTTTTTTTCATATCTATGATTATGAGTATATATATAAGAGCGATAATTAAACTCATATTGTTTATTACAAAGACTATCAAAAATTTTTTTAATTTTTGTTCTTTTTATGGTACATGTATAATCCATCCTAAACTTCTCACAGTGATTCCACTAGGATATCACTTCTTATAATATTTATGCTATCATAAATATTTTCACAAAAAAGTAGACCAAACGTCACCCTGAAACATCAACCTGTTTGACTTTATTCGAGTTCGTGGTCAAGAATTGAAAATATTTTGAAGAAAGCAAAATTGAAAAATATCGAGAAATATTTAAAAATCTGAAATAAGAAGTCATTATACAATATCAGAAATTTACTGATAGAAGTAGCCAAAATATCAGAATGTATTCGATAGATCAAATAAACTGATATATTAATTTCAAACGGATTTTCTTATTTAAATTTTTTATAATTTAACCAATGCAAGAATATTCTCCAAAACATATACAACACACTTCCCTCCTCGCTCCCAAATAAAAAAAATCTTAAATTATATATTGTATATAATATAATGATATATAAATTTTAGGTCACTGGCTATTCGTCGAGTAAGATGCATGGTCTGCAAAGCCGTGTCAACAATGCATCATGTCCCTTCATCACCGCCGATAGGGTAAGCGGAGGATACTCTCTTAATTTTAAAAAAGAAAAGGTTCGGTGTACATGGCGTCTAATTACCTTCATAATTAATTATATATTACATTTCAAATAGCTAGAAAGATCCTAGGTAAACATCTTGTACATCCGCTGTTGACACAGTGGTAAATAGAAAAAAAAGATATATAAAAAAATGCAGGTCTTAGGGCAACTCTGGAAAGCGCATTACTATTATGCTTTAGTGATTGATAGTGCTAAAGGCTTGGAAATATATATTTTTATTAGAGAGATTTATATTCAAAGCCCAATGCATAAAAAAAAACGTAAATATTCCCCCTAAAGAATCAGACAAAATAGGCAGGTCTATTTAATACCAGCTAACTTGTATGTTGATCATTCCTTATTCTGCAATACATAGAGTTTCTTCTCTTTATAATTAATAATTATTACACTTTAACAATTTTTCAGTGTATTAAATAATCCAGATATATAATCGTTAAAAAAAAATAGAGAACAAGAGTATCAGTACAATACAGATTTTAACTTGTTTGTATTTAGAAACCGGATATATGAAGAGAGAAATCAAGGAAACTAAAAATGGATGGAGTATCTGAGATATCTGGAATATCTGGTGATGTGAATTCTCTCTGTTATCTTAGGCATGCTCTCTGCTCGTCTGTTGCCAGCTACATCTTAAATTTTATTTAGTATAATTAAATTCAAGAAATATAAATTTTAAAGTATGATGAGAACAAAATGTTTGGTGATAAAAACAGTTTTCATTCTTTACAGGCAAAAATTTTGTGTAAAAATTAGAAAAAAGAAGATTCGTTCTTATAGATTTGTGTAGTGAAAAAAGTGTCGGTTCAGAATCAAGATGTGTACTAGCGTTCAGAGTTCCATAACTATAAAGCTTCTTACCTCGACACTATAATGAGTGTGCTATTAGTCTTATTACATATCTAACTAAATATCGTATATAGATAAACAACGAGTGAGGGTCGAGATGCTCCACACATGGTATACCCAACCCTTCATATCAATTATCGTAAGGAGATTATTATTACTAGTTGATTTCAACATACTTATGGGGGTCGAAGTTTTCGATATTAGACCCATATATAAAAATACGTGGAGGATAATGAAAAAAATCAATCGGCATATTCTTACAGGACAGTTTAATTCCCAGCTTCATTCTCCGCGAGATGCCCTAATAGTATGTTCCAAGCCGGAGATGTAAAAGGAAATGACGGACATAAATATATAAAATAGGATTATTAAAGAATTCATAAAAAAAGATTAGAAATAATGTTGAGGATGTACAATATCTAAGTTGATATTGCTTCAAATAGGTAAAGCAACACTAATGGCTATAAGATTTGGTCTGTAAAAGTCATCATAATATTGGTTAATATGCCCTTATATTAATGATACATATTGTCTAGGAAAAATAAATAAATACTAGTTATAAAATATTAAATATAGAAAAAGATAATCAAATAATATATATATAACCTAGAGATTATTATACCTTGCTGAAATGAGGCCTAAACCCTCATACTATAACGTAGTCCCTTATATTCTATAGATCCTATATTCTTAGTATATCAATATAATTAATATTTTATAAATATTAAAAAAATTAAATTTTAAAAAATATAGATTATTAATATCGAAGTTTGGTAGGTTTTGCTAAATATTATTATGTCAATATAATGACTTAACAAGTAAATTTTATTTATAAAATTAGAGGATATAAATATTTCACGACAAAATTATATAAATCTCAACGAATATTATAATATAATATATTATATATATATATATATATTACGTTCTATTATTAAAAGTCGTGACTGTAAAGGATATATGATTATTATAGTGTTGCTAATGAATTAATTAATAGATATCTATAAACTAAGAGTTTAATATTGCAACATTATATAACTGTTACTTTTTATGTTAATTAAATATAGAAAGGTGCAAGAAAAGCTTATATATCTATTCAATATATAGTAATGCTACTTAGTTTAATATTTGAATAATGTTCTAATATAAATAAACATTTCAATTAATAAACATTAATTTAAAGTAATAAAAACATTATTTTTATTTCATAATACTAACCTGTGATTATCTTATGTTCAAATTGTAATTATTTGTCTTTAGTAATTGTACTCTTTGTTTATAATGTTAACATATACGATGCGTACAACATTAATTTCTTAATAATTTTATAAATAACAGTAATCACATTTTTAGCAATTTTATGATACTAATATCCACTCAACATATCATTATAAATTTGTAAGCATTTTCATATTTCCATTACAATTTCCAAATCTATTAAATATTCTCAAAAATGTTATTAAAACTATAAATATAACTCATAGTACACTAAATCTTAGTTATCAATAATACCATTAGTAACTAATTATTACTATATATATATATATAATATCTAATATATATATCTAATATATATATATATATATATATACCTAACAGATTCAATATATAAAAAGTCTTTGTGCTAAAAATTTATTCATTATCCTTGGATATCTCAAAAATTCTTTTAAGGAAAAGTAAGGTCAAAAGACGTGTAGAATGTTAATTTAATTTTAATTATATAGTTAAGATGAGCTATAAAATATAATTTCAAAATTACAGGCTTGATAAGTGTGCAATAATCACGTTTTGTTATACACATATTTATTTTAAAGATGGTAAGATTAATAAAGTATTGGAATTTAGCTGAGGAAAGGAACAATAAGAAAATTAATAACAGCTGCTTTGTTAAAAATTTTTTATTATATTGTATATTATAAACTCTATAATACTATCACACCATCGTTGGACCAATTCCGGCCTTACCACTCAATTCTCACGTCAACGTAATATAGCCAATGTTCACAAGTACTCCATCTCAGGTGTTATAACCTGATAATAGACAATATAACTTAAGTCTCATAAGTAATAACTAAATTTACTCTAATAAAATGTAGAAAAAGGGTCATGGAAGAAACAGAACCTTAGGGAATATAACTGTTGACATAAATTGCTGATCCTAGTCCCAATTCATCTCATAACTTGGCCTTAATCTCCTCCCGTCGTAGATTTTTTCTTGAGGAGTGTGTAGCTTCTGAACTTTGTGAATATGAATGTGAAATATACAAAGTACCATACTCTTTTTCCCTCACAATAGCCTACTTTCAAAGCCCGAGGGTCTGACATGATCTATTATTATCTGACCTCAAATAGTACTTTGCGGAATTAAACCAGCTCTCACTCTTCTCTCTATTCAGCTCAAAATGCCACTCATGAATATAAAAATGATTGAGAATTTTTCTTTATATTGATTTTCATAAAAACAATACTAACTAATGCGATCTACTGAATTAGCATCTATCCAAAGTAAAAATTAATGCAGTAAATTCCTAAGTCTTCTATAACATTATATCTCTTTACGTGTTTATGATAACTTGATACTCTAACTCTTAACTCTCATATTCTCCTCGATATAACGAACTATACGACACATTAAGAACGATTTCTCCGTAAGTTGTGATATCTGCAGAACATTCTTTCAGATCGTCAGTTTCGTTTTCGACGAACACAGAGTCAAGTTTTAGCTTTTCTCTCTCCAAATACAAACTTAATTTAATTGGTTAGCACTCAAGAGATGAAGTTCACATTCCACATTTCTCGGATTACAGTCATCTCATACGACACTCGATGTCTCCTGTTTTGTGACTCTTCTCGAAGTGCTGAAATGTTCTTTGCTACTATTTGCTCTGGCTGCCCTTAAGGGATGCATGGGGAAGTCCTCCGAACATGTGGTTTAGCCTTGTTTAATAATAATGAGAGTGGAATCTATACATTGAGTTAGGGAGCACATGATGGCTCTATAAAGCTCTTTCTTTTAGCATCACTTCAACATATTTCAAAATTTTTTAGAAATAAATCACGGTCGAGCTTTTTCTCCCTGCTTTCACATACCAGAGTTTTCCCAGCTTATAGGCATTATGAAGGCCCGTGCTCAGAATTCACTTTCAAACTAGTCAGCTCTCAAATACCCTGTCATTCTGGGTGCTCTCTTCCCAAGTCTCCCTTATATCGCCTATTTGGGCCTTACCTCCAAGTAGTACTCCTCTTTCTTTTCAGATCGTTCCAATTGTACGAGCATATCGATATAGGATGGAGGCAACCCTACTCCAATTCAACAATGTTAGACTAAAGGTTAACTGGTGTAGATTCTGAGTTTCGCAACGACATCTAGGCGTCGTCCAAGTGGTCATAGCGTGTTTGTAAATACTCTCAAGATCCTCCATTATGTCTCCTACTATTTTCATTCAACGATCTTCTTAGCTGCATCTTTCTTCAGTTCTCTCGGTGTCACTCTTTGTCCGAGACTCAACTCTCCATTTCTATCCACTCAGTTTAATTGTGTTCCTTTCGTTTGTATCTAGAGGTAGCAGGAGGTATGTCTCCTGCGTTCGATCTACAGCTTGTTTCTGCGCCCGCTCGTGCGCCCTTCTCTATAGTTTGGCTTCGTTGACGGATATTCCAACGCATGATAGTTCTCTGGTCAAGCTTTATCTGTCCTGTGGACCCGTGTATTAAGTGTGCGTGTGTGTATCGTGTCGTTGCTGTTGGAGGCAGGCTCGCATCTATATCACCAAGTGTAGTAGTTTCTTCAAACGTGTTCAGGATCTCTTTTCAGAAGACAATCTGCAAGAAAGCGTGTCTACAGAATACTCTCTCTCCACTCTTTAGAATTAGTTATCTAACGCAATCCTCTCCGATATCCAAACTTATACCAATAAGTCCCCTGGTTATGATATGGCTTTCTTGAGATCGCTGATGCTGACCGTGAAATAGATAAACAATTTCAACATTGTGACCATATGCACCATTACGCAGCTCGTAAAATGACACATATTTTTAATACTAGGTGAATTGTAGGTCCAATCTAGATGACTCATCACCTACTTATGTCTCATGCCATGTCGCGCTCGTAGCGTATCGAAAAGATTATGGGGCGCTCACTATGGTATCGCCTGGGAATTCTGTTTATTCAATTGCGCGTGGATGATATTTTTTTCTTCTGTGACTTTCACTCAGTATAACCGAGTCTATAAGCTGTATCCACCTGTGCGTAACGGCCTCCTTGCTTTCCTCCGGCCGGGACCTCATGTCGCCAACATAATAAACTGATATCTTCAACATCTTAATTCTGTGGGGTAGAATAGGTAAAATTTGGACCTCAGGTGATACACATAAGAAAAGACACGGCGTATGACACAATAAAGTGTGGAGGATCTGACGTTAGAGAGTGTTTCGTGCAATAGACGTTGATTAACGGCTAAGAGCTTATAACACTGTCCATTACTCAATAACAATAAAGAACTCCCATTGACCTCTCTTCTCTGCGATCGTGACGTAGGGGCCCTTATCTCTTTCTATAGGTATTACAAGGCAGGTGCTCGCTTACCCGTGGACGGATCACCTCCCGACTCAAGTGCGTCTACGCATGTTCCCCTTTACAACACTCGTATAGACATGGTCAGTCCGTAGCCATGGCTGAAATTCGTGTAACACAGTGAGATAGGTTGACTTAGTGTAAGATACGTGCTACAGAAGGTGGAAGTCTATAATCTTATATGACTGGTTTGAGTTAGCACCGCCACCGGTGCTGGCTCCCCGGTGAGGTGCTGGGATAGTAAATATTTGTATATAGTACCATAAGAAATTTTTAAAATAGTATTTTGAAGGATGTAGATCTCTAAAGTATTGGTGTTTAGGCTTGCGCAACTACTATGCTCGACTCTGCGGGAAGTGGTATCGAACTGCGTAGGCGACCCGGTGACATCCGCCTTGACTTCGGCGAGCCGCAGATGCGCGGCCTCACGTTCGGGTATCCCTTTGACCTCGACGTGAAACGGCCTAGCCGATAACAATAGGCTCTAGCGCGCCCGCAGGCGCGGCTTCGCGGCGTAATACCTCCATTCGTCGTAGCCATGGTTCTTGCTGCTATTTTCCCGTGCCGCTCGACTGCCTCTCCGACGCCACGACTTCCTAGGCTATCTTAAGTTCGCATCCGCCTGGTAGCCTCGGCCGAACCGCGGCAAAACCGGGAATGTTTGCTCGTTTTCTTTTAATAATAATAAGGTCTTATAAAGTTTTGTCTTACTAGGTGTTTACGTGTAGCTTGTGTGTTGTTTACTTCTAATACACTTATATTTTTTTTTTTCATATTTATTAAATTATTTTTCCTTGTATTGAAATTAGCCTTTAATTATGATTTATTTCATCTTTTATATATTTTTTATCTTATATTATTGACACCCTTTCCTTGTGTGATAAGTCATGTGTGCATTACACACCCGTAAAAATTTGTGCGTTAGTACAGGTTCCCTAAGGATTCTCAATGTAAAAAAACACAAATACATTTCAAAAAACACACACACTATAAAATACGATACAATCTTAATTTATTTCTCCTCCTTGTAAAATTAGAACCCTTTAATTATGATTTATTACGTCTTTTACTAACAGTACCCTAAATATCATAATAACAAGTAAATCAAAATAAACTCCTCTTTACTTTATTATCACCTTCATACCCTTTAAACTTGATCTTGTTTTTCTCACAACAGTACTCCTTAATTAAACTATGTTCTATTTACCACACTAATTAGAACAAAGTCAATCAATGATAAATCAGTTAAATCATAAAATGCACCTTCTACCCACCATACTTTATTTACTGCTGGACTGTTTAGATAATTGCTTTAAGGGTAGGTTTGGAATTAATATAATTAATTTTCTCTTTATTTTTAATTTAAAATTTGATTATGTTTTATACAAGAGCTAAATAGGTAAACAGTAAATAATATAATAACTATATATTCACTCATATATACCCACTCACCCTCCTACTCACTACTTGAGTTTGATATCTATTGAATCTATATATTGAATTCATTTGATCTATTGATCTATTGTGGCAAAACAGCTATATCTTTTTTAGTAAATAAATATGTAAAATGTTTTTACAGACCCTAAAACAGTAAATCAGTTATCAAACAAGGGCTTTACCCCTCCTCCCTTCTTCCCATTCCAATAGATTGGTTCTCTCAGAGGAAATGGTACCATTTATATATAATCAATAAATGCAGACCTTTTCTATATTACATTAGTGTTCAAGGTGTCATAATCTCATAGATAGTACGTTGGTAAAATATTTATTAGTTCCGTACTCAGTCTACCTGTATCTACTATACTACATTGGATTACTTGTTGTCAGGTCCTAACAGGTATAGGCGGGAGAAAAACCTTTCTTGTTTATTAATAACATTGAAAAGAGGTACGAGATTATTCGAAAACACCTGTTAAAATTCATATTTATAGTAGCTATCAAGTGTATTTACAAGATAAAAGTTTAAGTAAATTACTCTCCAAAAGATTGTAATCCAATATTCACGAAGGGTTATATATGGACATATAAAAATACTACTATATATATCTTCTATAAATGTGAGTTTACCATGAGGGCTAATATAATTATATAATCTCATGGGTGATTTGATAGCATAAATTGATAATGAGGATATATATATTATAGCAGGAAACTTTCACAAGTTTATCATATAATCATTTATAATATAATACCACAGTATTTTTTTATATATATAACGCCAGGAATATCTTTCTAATCCAGAATAATAGATATATGACGGGATGTGTTCTTTACACACTAGTATTTAATCTTGTCGGACAAATATGAAGGGAATGAGTCAGTGTCAATGTTGTGTCTACAAATGTTCCCTATCATCAGTCAGTTAAATAGAATGTTCTAAATAGATTACGTATAGTATATATAATATTATTATTATAAAGAAGTAACATCTATTCCCTCACGGTTAATTACTCTGTGAGTCTTCATCCTTAAGAACATCGAGCTAATAAGTGAGATGTTTTACTTAGCGTACAATATCTTACCTAAATGAGATTTAGTAGGACTAAGTTATACATACTTACTGTATTAAATGAGACTCTAGTTAGCAAGATTATTATTACTATTCGTATGAGAAAATTTAAAAGACCTGAAACCTTCTTGAAAAAACGTTAATAACTGATATCTTTGTGTAAAGATTAGTAAAATTTATAGATATATAATTTACAATGTATAAGAAGTAAAGCAGAAGTATGCCTAAATCTTATAAAAGGAAATGTATCTTTAAACAGACCTCAGAAAATTGGATCAATCAATGACACGTTTTAAAAGTTAATAAAAATAACTTTGAATTAGGATAGTAAATAGTCCAAATACTTTAAATAAAATAAAAAGAAGCTATTCAATTTACTAAGAAAGTGATGCGGAGGTTGAGTTCCTAACCTATAACTCATTTATTCTCAGTTATAGCCTATCACTTATTGAATTACCAAGTGGCTGCTCATAATATGAGATTGAGAAGAGGTTAGTTGAGTTTATATACCACTATCACTGAATTTTAGAGATAAGATGAAATTAATATATAACACTCAGGAACCCTACCTCATTCTACATACGTACAACAACAACAAATCAACATCTCATAACATAACAACTAACTAATAACTCAAGCTCACACCAATACCTTTTTGAAACCATCAACAACTAACAACAACAACAACTAAACAACAACAACTATAACTAACTTAACAACAACATAACAGCAACAACAACAATCTGAACAACAACTCAAACAACAACAACAACATACCGTTTAAACGGAATGCATAGTTCCTCAAAACTCATATCTATGCGAACGTATGCAACAGATCGGGTTTAACCGCTTTAATGGCCAGTTGTCCTTCAGACAAGCCACAACCTCTCCGAATTAGGAGTTTATGATCCGAAGAAGATGTAAAACTAGATAAAATTTATGAGCGAAGAGAGGAGTGAAAGAGCCAGCTCATGTCCCTCTAAGCTCTGATTGAATTGGTTAACATTCCTGATTTCGAGTACAGCCAAGGATACGAGTGACTTGCTCAATAAGTGCTCATACTGACTCAATTAGTAGAGTCCCTAGGACGAAAGCTCACTCTCCTTTAATCCATTCCACGGCATCTACCACAGAACATCCTCTCACTCTCCCAGCAAAGCAGTGACTCACATATAGCCTCTCAAGACTCTGAATACACAAATCCGCAGCTCTGTCTGTAACACAATGTCTACGTGAGAGGAAAGCTTACCATGAGGACGAGTGTGAGTAATACGAAAAAGCCTCGGTGTCTAGCTGCTATATAATAAGTGTGTGAAAGAGCGCATACAAGATTGACATTGAAATGAACATCGTGGTCAAAATCATTATTGACGGGCAACACAAGTGAAACTCAAATAGCTGAGCGACTCCAGAAAATGAGGTGACGTATAGTGCGGCGCATTCTCCTCAGCGTCCACTCTTGGTAATTCGGTGTGAGCGCAAGAGACGAGGCCCCTCTGTAGCAGGGATCTGGATAGCACGAGCGCGATCAAATAGCACAGAATGTATGCAGAACTATTAATCTATCCAAGAACTTTATCCAGAATAAACAAGAAGTACAGGGCATTTGCGGTATCTGTGAGCGAGGGATAAGATGATATTCCAATGGACTCACAGACCTGACGGCAAGCCCCTGCGTGAGCGGTACTTCGTCTATTTTGCATCGGATAGATTAAAGTTCGAAACAGAGTGCAGAACACGATACGTTCAAAGTGTAAGAGGAAAGATGGTGAAGAAATAGACAATAGCGCATCACATCTGCTTCAAAATGGATTAGTCCTAATTATTTTTATGATTTTTTTAATGATTGTATTATTTGTATTTTGCCACTACCAATGTATTGGGTACTACTTTAGTACACTCTCCATGGTGTATCTTTCTGGGATATATACCTGCTATTTTTAGACTTGTTAATTTAAAATATTAATCTATTATCTTTGAATATTATATTATAAAATAAAAATGATTTCATATGGAACATTTGTATGTTTAATGATGGTACCCCTTCAATAATAAGTATGTAACTATTATAATTGTATAATCTGCTTAACCCTGTTCCAATTTGTGAATCTAGCGTGAAGGGCATAAGCGATCAGGGATCAGTAGTATAATATTACTTTGATGTGAAGCAAGAGAAGCCATACATGGTAAGCGGGATGTTTTTGTGTTTAAGGTCTTGCATCAGAGTTTCTCAATTAATAAAAAAAGAATTGAAAAAATATTTATGAAAGGTAGAGTGGTTGCTTTACCCATGACATAAACATACGAAAAAACCCGACACGGTGATAAATCGTACCTCGGCCTCGCATTTAGATAACGAGGGCTGCTTATGGTGCTAGATTGTGACAAATACTTTGACAAAGTCTATAAAGTATGCGTTATACATGTATGGTCGCAGCCCCTGGTATCAATTACTCATTCTCTATGATTGCTAGTAGCACAGCTCAATATATCCAGATATAACTTATTTTTAAAGGTTTTAAAAGATAATAAAATCAAAGACTGTTGCCAGACAACAAACATCACAGCATTTAATGATATGAAATGAATTGAAGTTCCTTCTATAATAATATGAATAATAGACATTGTAAATGAATTTACAGTAAATTTTTAGGAAAGGAGTTTCACTCGATATAATATGTATACTGAGTAATGCACATATAGGTAATATCAACAATAACACCATTTCTAAGTTTAATAAAGCAGCAATAGTATTAAAGGTTACAAAGAATTATTAAAGTAAATAGAATGCATAGTGAGATTATATTCACAATAAAGTAATGAATACATATTTAATATAATATAATTTCGATATACTACAAGATATCTTGACTATCTCATAATAATCGGTCTTATTACATAGATCATACTTAAGAATATCACCTTATAGAGAATGGTGAAGACTCATAAATACCAGGCTATACTTATTACAATTTAATGTGAGTAAAAAAATAATAATAATAGATAACAGAGTTTAAAGTAGGAGATTATGTGAGAGAATCCAATTCCACCGATTTGAGAAAATTTCAGAATAAAGTAGTATAAGCTGGTATTATTAGGTCAGAAGAGAAGTGTTTAAATTATAGTAAGATACCATCAGATGAGTAATTTCACGGAGAGGACAGCGTTAAAATTATATACTATCTTGAAGGATTATTAGGATGTAGTGAAATAAAATTAAAAGGAGTGACATATATATAACAAGTAATACAGAATTTCCTCATTTGACACTAAGAGTCACGAGTATAAAATAGAAAAAATATTAGGATTTAAAAAGTAAAAATAGGTAAAAAATAAAAATCAAGTATACTTGTCCAAATGGGTAGCGTTTAACCCAGTGAAGTAATATATAAACAGTTATATAATGCTAGGAAATTTAGTAAATCAATGTCAGGTTTATACTCTTTATAGTGTAACTAAATGGAGAGTGTAAAGATTCATTCTATTATACACTATGCCATCATTCTGGACTTCTATGACTTTATATCCGGATAAAATAATAAACTATTCAGACTTTTACTACAGAGTTATGTATATATAATTACCCATAAAACTCGATAAGGAGAAAATGTTAACGAGTTGGGTTTATGCGAATAATGATACTGTGGAATGCTCGCGATGATTAAGAGAATAGGCTCATGAATTCACATTAACTCAGGTCGGTTTAGTAATAGTTTTAGAATATAAGTGTTATTGAGAATTAGTTTAAAAATGTATTATAAAAAAATTAACATCAGATTAATGAAGTGTTATCGAGATAGATCCGGATAGAGGAATATTTCTTTGAAATAATATTTAAATTAACCGTCTATTTAATATAGTTCTCTATAAATCTCTATTTATCCGATGTGTTCTAGACTAAACAAACAATTTAAATCAAGTCGTATATGTAAAGATTTTGTATTTCTAGTTAATTAGAACATTCAACCGAGGACAATGTGTTAATCCCCTTAAAGTCTCAAGCTCTAGTAAACCTTAAAGATCGACGTTTATTTATTTTCCACACTTCATATTGGTTTCGTAAATGTAGTTACTTTCGTGATGTTACAATATTGAGAATTAACGATATCAAGCGCCTCTATGAATAATTACAGTATATCCCCACGATTGGAAGAGATTTAGAAAAAGCATTGTAGTAAAAAGCAACACAGATGATTCATTACATTTTGTATGTGACCCTTCAAAAAGTTACACTACCCGGGTGTAGCGTTATGTTTACAGCGACATTGTAACCCAGTATGTTGGAAACACTAAGGCTCAGTTACTAAGATTGATACATTTCTAAAGATAACCGAGTTATAAGTTTTCCTAGTGTACACCTCTGAATAATGCTCAAATGCTCAATTTATAACCGTAAGAGTGTATATAAGAGATGTCGAAGGGAACCTTACCCTTCACACATGGTACGGCTGTGTGTAAAGTGCATATACGGAAGAAGCTCCGCTAGTGTAAAGAGTCTAGCTCGTAAATATGTATGTGAATTGAGAAACTGTAATCATGACCTCCGAAGGAGCATTTCTATTTAACGCTGCACTTCATCGGCCTCTATGGAATCTACATTCTTGCTAATAAAAATCACACTACTCAACCACATTATTGAAAACCCTATAACTTTTGAGCGAAGAAATGTATGAAGCAGGATTAAATAAAATAATTCTGTGACCGCATTGTGATAATACTATTAGAGTGGTATTTCCCTATTAATAGGCCAGTTTCTATATGTTAAAAATGTCAATTAAAATAACGCTAAATACAGACTATCGATACATGAATAACTCAAAGAA
>JABUQX010040601.1:0-22500 GCA_015478945.1 Trachelipus rathkii
CTTTTCTCGCATGTTGTTTAGGAAAGTGCGAAATTCTTGAACTTAGATATATTTATCAGCCTTGAGCAAGAAAATATGTTATGGGTCGAATAAATAGAAAGGTCGACACTATTTCTGAAACTCATACAACGCTATGGCCATAAGTTTGCATAATCTGTGCTACAAGACTAACTTAGAAAAGAAATCAACTCTTAGCAGTCTTGGTGTTTTAGAACCTTCGACATTTTAATTTTTATGATGTGTTTTATATATACGATCCATTGACGGCTAATAAGACTCTTCTCTCAAGCTGGAGTGGCCCAACTCCCTGGGATAGAGAAGACTTCTGTGCGATGTCTCTCAGGGATCTCCTCGCCTTTTCGTTACCTTGCAAGTCTGTTCCGTAAAGGCTTGTTTCCTCACAATCTACAGCTAAATTATCAGATAGTCAGTAGGGATTCATATAAAGACAAGTCTATTTTACAATAAATCTCTTAGCATCTCACCCACCAACAGCTTTCCAAAGAAATAAGTCAGCTGGGTGTGGCAATTTTTGAGAGATTAAGTTGCTGCAAATCTCACTCAATAAACTGCAAAAAAAAATGCACTTGAGTAAGTTGCTTATATAATAACAACAGCCACCAAAACAGGGAATGATATCTCTTTAAAACTATTATAATATATGACTTCCACTAAATATCTCTTCTAGTTTTTTATATTAGTATCGCATTTTGAAGATGTCGTTAGGATTGTAAAGTCAAAGGTCATTGGATTCTTGCGTATATATAGCCGATTATGTATTAGTGCAACTTGGGTGGCGCACTTTCCTATATGCTCTTACGTGTGCCAGCGGTGTATCTTTATGTCCTGCCAATATTGGGTATAAATGATCAAGAAATTCACCAAACGCAGGTCCACGCGTCACAGAGAACCAATCCCGCCCGGCTCAGGAAAAAAACAATAAAGTGTATAGGAGGCACTTTTTACCAAACAGTGATATATATGCTACAGGTCTATAATTGTGAATCTACATTAGCCTTACCTGAATTTTGTTGGATGTTCAACTATATTTCTACTTTCTGCTTCCTTCTGGTGCTCGCTTGATTAGAGAGAAATATACGTGATTTACCGAGTACATTCGACATTCGAGATGGAGTAAAGCCTCTCTGGTGCCTCCTCCCGCGTAAGAATCATTTCTTTGTACGTTTTATTAATTGATTCGGCTTATTCTCAACAACAAAACGACTGGACCGGAGGGCTAACTTCCCTTATCACCATCTCTATGGGAGGGTCCGCGGCCACAAACGAAAGGCGGAAATCCATTGAATTAGCTCAAGGCTTTCTGTATGGGCTCATGGATTCGCGCTTACAGTGGTGTGGCCTGAGCATGTTCCGCAGGCACATTTCACAGAGATAACGGGTCTGTGAGCTACGCTTTCTGTCCCAACGGAGAAAAGATAATGAACCTTTTTTGAATTCTTCTTTGCAAATAAAGAGAATTAGAAGTGGAAAATGAGATTTGATCGACTGATAATACTTTCATTGGTTCCAGAGATAATTATCACGAGACAACTTCTTTCCAAATCCAAAGCGATATCGGCATTGTTGAAACGTTTCCACCTCAGCCTAAAGGCCTTCTCTTCTATGTTTACAGCATTTTGATTATTAAATTTGATTACACAAACACGACTTCTAGCTCAGCTCAATCCGGAAAATTGGACTGCAGGCTACTCCCGTGTAAATGCTTGGGCCACCCCGCGCCCGGGGACAGAGTTAAAGAGGATCTGTGCCTGTTTTCGGGGCTGCTAATTAGTGTAGTTCCACTCTTTCGTTCTTCCAAGTGACTTCTTCTCCCAGTCACGTCTTCCTCACACCCACTTCTAACAACGGCCGAACGCCGCTTGCTTATCTTCACCCGCTTGAAGGCGCTGGTGCTTCGTCGTGGAGTGTGAACCGACCTTCTCGTCGCTACACAAAGTGCATTTCCTATACAGGTTCCCTAAGGACCGCCTTATTCCCCCTGCATCTCATGTCTTCGTGACCAAATGAAAGAACTATCATTTCCCCACACACGCGCACGAACCGGCTTCCCCATACTAGTACGCGACGGACCGTTCTTGTTTCCCTCTGTGAATGCTTCTAGGCAAGGCAGAAATTCTCACGGGTTTTGAAATTGAAAAAAGTGAGGCTTATGTGTGAATTTTTTTAGTCGAAAATCCTGGGAATTATATCCAACGGACAGACGAAAAATATAATTCATACAAAACTAATAGCTCGTTCGTCTAGCGACACTTTACACGCAACAGAGGGCTCGTTTTATTGATCGAGTATCCTGCCAGTATCCTTCTAAAATAAAATCTCTATCATAGCACCTAAGACTTAATAATTACTATAAATGAGAGCGAAATACGGAAGACTAGAATATACCTCTTTGCCGTGAGATTCTCGTATAATAATAGTTTTTAATATCTCCCACGAAGAGGTGTAGCCACATGAAAACCTGGCAACGCTATGTTAAAATGAATTTAACAGTTTGTCTTTTTATCTTGTAATTCAAATACGTCTTAAATCTCTCCCCGCGAAGGAACTCCTGACACTTTGACACACAGCCGCTGTCGATAGTAGGTCTTCTCTTTGACTTTCAACGAAGTTTGAGCGGAATGCCAATTTGATTCTGGTTGACGAGTCAATCTTGATCGATCGACATTTATTCCTTAAGCGATTGAAGGTTGTACCACTTCTCTTCACATACCATCGCAGTTATCTCTTCACTCTTCCTCCCCTACTCTTTGAATAACACCTTGAATTTGAATTTTCGAGGGATTACTCTGCTACATTTCTCCGTTTATCTCTGCCTTTCATTGTTTTGTGACATCCTTCTTCCTCAGCCACCAGCACCAATACGACCGCTTGAACTTAAGAGACTGAGATCACTGCCTCATCCTCCGCACGGTCATACGTCACCCTTCCCTCCTCCACCTATTCCGGCTCAGGATTTCCATTCCCCAAACTCCACTTCCACATCCCTCGGCTACTCTTACCGCCGGATCCCACCATGCCAGAACCTGTCCGACTCGCCGCATCCCACCCACCGACCAAACCAATCCTGGGAACCCCCTCCCTGGTTCCAAACTCCCCATCCCACCCACCGCCCTTACTGCAGCCCATACTCGAGCCAGCGCGGCTCAGCCCTGCCTCGATGGCCGGCGCGCTAACTTACTGGAAATAGCTTTCCCGTGCCTTCAGCACCCACATTTGCAGGGGAGTAGATCTGTGGTGATCTGAGGTCAGGTTCAATTTAAAACCAAAATCAGCTGCCAAGGCAAAAGCGATAGTTTATTGAACGAACCTTTTTCCTCACCATGGGCAAATTCTGAAATTATGATATAAACGACTCGTCGTGCGTCCTCATGCTTTGATACTCCACCCACCCCCCGACCCATCGCCTCTACGCATCCTTATTCTTGCTCGCCAATTTTTTCGCCAAGGCAATCCGACGCTTTCTAATTGCTGCAGAAGATTATGAATATTTTATAATCTATATTATCAGAAGCTTATTAAAGCAATGTGATTTACCTTTTTATGCCATGTGAGTGAAATGGACAGTGCAATTATAATATATTAATGTAAATATAGTGATAAATGTCCCCTTTCCCCTCCGCCCTCCCTCTCCCCCTGTGAAGTGGCGTTATTATATAGTATTTCGTTTATAATATTTTTATTTATCATTACTGTAGCTAGCTTATCCATCATTAGCACTCAAGCGTTAGCATTACTATAAGGGCCCATTAACTAATAGCCCTCCATGGGGACCTACGCACCACGGGGCCCGAATTTCGTTGGCCAATAATACTTTTGGTAGAATTTTTTATGTAGGGCCTGACAATAGGGAGGCCATCTAATAGCCACCCAAAATTTAAATCATTTTATTAACAAAAATAAATAATTGTAAAAATAATTATTTTATCAAATTTTTATTTTAAATTATTTGAATTATTTTATTTCATATAATTTATATAGGCCAACAAGTAGGCCCATCAATAGGCCCAAAATTTTATTCATTTTTATTCTACAAAATTTAATGCTAAAACTGAATTAATTTGCTTTCTCTGAGCGTTTAAATTTTAGTGATATATTTAATTTCTTAGCATTAATTATTATTATTGTTTAATTCCCAGATTGTAACTTTGTTTTGATTAAATACAAATTCAACTGCAAGTCTTTGTTCAAAACCTAAGCCCACACCAACTATATCATATATAATATAATATAGTATATATATATAATAATATAATAATATATATATATATAATATAATATGTATAAAATATATATATATGTATATAATATATATAATATATATATATATATATATATATATAAATATATATATATATATTATATATATTTTATTATTTTTTTATATATATATTTTTGTTGTAATTAATGACTTAGTAACTAGTAACTACTAATCAGTATTAGTAATTATACTAATTATTACTTAATTACTTAGTAACACATAATATAAATACCCTCATCCCTCAGCACATACAACTAGAAGAACATCACAAAGGAATTTTAAATAAAACTGCGTGTTTAAAACAGGTTTTTTTTTTTCTTTCTTTTAAGCTTTTGACACACTCTTATTCGTATTAGTATAGAACTAAGACTGAAAATATTATTTCACACTTATCACTAAATGCCAACGCCTTTTCATAACCAATCTAAAACCCTTTCGAAAGTCGACTTGTCATCCAGGAGAACGAGTTAGGGTCACTCAATCTAATTTAAAAAAATTCATAGCCGCGAAACGATAGCCGCCGGAAAAATGCAGTGGCGTCGTTGGCTTGTCGAGCTATGTAAACAAAGATTCGGCTACGACTTTACGGTATAAGAATTGATAGTGCGTGCGTAGCCGAATAGCCCGAATAGCCCGAAACCTCGGTTGCGGCCACTGCCCAGCTTATGCAAAAGAGGAAGGGTGAAACAAGACTGGTCCATATATTTACATAAGAACAGTCTCTTCAAACTGCGGTGGTAACACCGTAAATTAGTTTTTATATCGTATGATGCTTTGATAGATTCTCTACAGATATACTGAGTTTGTCAAGCACTCTTTTAGAAAGTTAGGACCTCTGTGAGTCACAGTCGACTAGGCATCGAACTGAAGTGAAAACTTTTCTTCTACCAATCCTTATAGTAATTGATGGCAACAAATAATAATTGTTTGGTTATTGCTAAAACGTAAGCATACATTCATAGGTGCATCTCCTCCTACTCGTATTGTAAATATGACGCTTCTTTTATTGCAAACTTGGCAACTGAAAGAAAGTTGCTCCTCAAAGTCCAGGACACTGATCTGCCGATGTTTAGTGCTTGAACATTTGCTGCATAGATTTATTTCATTACAAAATTGCTTTTGTTACTTAAATCATACGTTTGATAAACATTGCAACGGTCATACAATGACTTGGGATGATCCACAACCATTACATGATTTTTAACTAACCTTTGATTTTAAAATGGAAAGACATCAACCTCCGGAGTCAGGCTATTATTAAATTTTTTACATGGATTCATTAGTCCTTTGAATTTTCCATTATCTTTAAACGATATTAGCTATCCGAGTATTTTGTTTTGTTTTTTTAATATCCTCGAATAAGGTATTATTGGGAGGACACTGATGTGCAATTTTGACCTTTATGATTTGACGTTTAACACTACTTTTTGAACTAACTTCCATTAAGCTGTTGAATTAATTTGCATTTAAATCAGGGTAATTTGTGATTCAACTTGCCGCGTTAATTTCCTTTACTACCCACATTAGGTCATTTGAATAAAAACGTGTGGCTAGTAACTGACTACAATCTGTAAGACCCTCCTCAAGATTTTGAAGTTATAACTCCAAGTTCATAATATTAATGTTCTGAACTTCATTCAATAAACCTTGTCGCATTATATGTTGGGTCAATTACAGATTTAAATGAAATTTTATTTTTTGAATGATTATCAATGTTTCAATAATTTTCCTATAACACTCTTTAATCTAGAAGTTCCAAGAGCCTTATTATAATTACTTGTCACTAATAGAAATTCTGGATCGGAGAGCTATGCCATATTCCTCTTAAGTGTTAATTTTTTTAAGCAGTGAGGTTAATGGATCATTTAATTTTTTTTGTAAATCTAAGGAAATCCATATTTGAAAATGATGTTTTTTATAAGCAAACTTATTCAGTTCATTGCCCTCAGAACCAAAACATAGCTCTATAGACAGATTCACTCAATGAGAAGCAAGTCATTTTTTTTGAGGGGTTGAATTTGATCCCTTTAGATTTAATTCACTTTAATTTTTAATTTAATTGAGCATTGGTTATGAATCGACTACACAATCCTCATTATGAAACTCAAATGAAGGCGAGTCAACCTCATAACATTAAATATTTTTTATAATTTTCATCCTTTTGTTTAATAATTTTTTAAACAAGAATGTCTAGCTTCCTCCACAAGATCTTTGTACATAACTGGCATCTTTAAATCCTTATTCATTTGTATGTGGCCTACTACTCTTCTGACAAAAATAAACTATCTACTTGTGCCTTGAGATGATGAATGGTTGAACTATGCTTAGATTTTTTTATTAACGTTTATGCAAGCCCAGGGCTTGTATCTCTGGGTCAGTCATTTTCGCTGAAATTTGGCTAGAATGACCAAGGACAAATGGAAACCGTTCAGGAAGAATGAAAATGAAGATGCCACCTACTAGGCCAAAGCCTATTTGAAATAGGGTCTAGAAGACCACAAATGAGTTTAAATTTTGGCCAGTTGAAAATTGATCTAAGGCCTTCAAGGTCTAAAGTTGGAGTTTTGATTCTTTTTTAGTAACACACTAAGAATTTAGAGCAAATACTTAAGGCTAATGAATGAATTGTTTCCCTAACTCTCATCCAAAATTTTGTATTAAATACACTAGGGCTAGATTAATACTTTAGAACAAAAACGAGCCAGGCTACGTTCTCGATAGGCCCATGTGGCTTTCATTTGGTTCAAATAAAACCTTAATTTTAAGTTAATTTGTACTAATACACAAATAGTCATAACTGAAGACCTCGTAATGTCTAGATTATAATTGAATATTGAAGGCACGAATATCAATGAACTTGCAACAAACCCGTTCGGTTGAGGACCATAATAGATTACACACAATTAACGAAAATTTAATATAAAGCCGATTAAATTGAACAACTGGAAAAAATTATGAAAAGATATAAAAGTTAAAACAAATAATAATCTATAATAGACATTCTGCTATTTATAAGTCTTACCTTGAATTTGTTGGGTTATTCAAAGATTTTTTTGCTTTGGAGGTAGTTCTTGAAGGCCCTAAGATAACTCTGCCATGTAGCTTTTGTCAATTAGCATTTCAAATAATTTAGTCAAGGTAAAAAAGGTAAATTTGATAGATAGATATTTGGCAAAGAGAAAAAGATAGAATCAGAGTTGATATATTTGAAAAGAAATTAAGAAACAATTTACTCCATACCCTTAACACTTTTTTATTATTAAATTTGACTTCACTTATAAAAACATTATATACTTTCACAGTAATATTGCTTTGATTTAGGTCAATTTTTAGTATTTTATTTTGATATACACTTGTCTTCCTTGTTTTTTGTTTGATCCTCATCCTTCTATAAGCCTCTGTAACTAGTTGGAAAATTTATATATTTATCGATATTGATATAGTTACCAGAATTTCACTAAAAAATTCAACAACAAGCCACTTCCAATTCAAAGCGGTGCTATTTAGTCGTGTTTGTGTAGTCAAATTTAATCAAAATGTAAAAAGGGTATAGAGGTAAATTTCTATAAAAACATATTTTCTCAAATATTTTCATTCAAACCTATCATTTATGTTTTCTTCTCACCAATTAAATTTACCCTAACTAAGATTTTAATAGATAGATTACTAAAACCAAAAGGCAGAGTTTATGCTATGGACTAATCTAGATTTATTCAAAGAGCAAAACAATCTTTGAAATCAACAAATTCAGGTAAGGCCTGAGAATAGATACAAATTTTCTTTTTACTACTTTTAAAACCTTATATCTTTCAACGATTTTTTTTGTAATTAATGTTAAATCTGCTTTAGATTAAATTTTGTCAATTGTGTAATCATATTGGTCAAACGAACGGAATTTGTTGCAAGTTTGATAACTCTGTGCCTATCACGAATTGCAAATTACAATCAAACTATCTCCGAAACTTATAGCAGTTTCGATATTTTTGTGTAGGCTATTATTAGGTCAAAATCATTTAAAATAAGGTTTATTTGAACATAAAAAAAATAATAGAAACGGTAGAAGCCACGTGGGCCTTTCGAGACACTAGCCTATGGTTTTTTTTTGTCCTAAGTTTAGTTAGTCTTAGGGTATTTTAATTCAAAATTTGGTAATGCAGCGTTAGCTAGCAATTGCTATCAATTGCCTAACCCTTCATTCACAGTGATTTCCTAAAAATCAAGCTTCAACTTAGGCCTAGGCCTACCTAGGTCATTTTCAACCCATCATAAATTTGTTGTTTTTTTGTGTGTGTGTGGTCTTCTAAACCCTTTTCAAAATTCAAACTCAAATAATTTGTCCTGGTGGTATGGCAATCGTCATTTTTCCTCTAAAAATTCAATTTTAAAAGTTAGGCATTATAGGCCTAGATAATTTTCAATTTCAAATTTTGTTTTTTTTTTTTGGGCAAAAAAAATAAATCAAATCAAAAATAATTGGCTTGGGTGATTAGTCAATATCCTGGATGATTAATCTTTCTTCAAAGAGGTTTCATTTGTCCTTGGAGGGCATTCTGCAAATTTCAGACGAAAAAAAGTCTGACCCAGAATCAAGCCCTTCATGAAAGAGTTAAATAAAACCAAACTAAGCCAATAGGTTATGTCAAGAGAGAACCCGTTCTTGACTCCTTTTACCAACCGTCCGCGCGACGGCGAAGTATATAATTTTTTGCCGTTGAGGCCTTGGTCAAATAGAGAGTATCAGCACTCATGGATATATATATATATATATATATGAAATTCACTTATCCATCAGCTACAACGCACTCTCAAGAGAAGCAGAGTGAGGTAGTATAATATCCACCAGAGAGCTGAGAGGCAAGACAAAAGCATACAACATATAATAAAAATATAGTATCACACGGAACCCGGTGAAAACATTGCAGCTCACGCTCCTTCATGATCCTGGAACGGAAAAAGATGAGATAGAGAGAGTAGGTCTAGATTCAGTACCCTAAGGCTCACCCGTGAAATCATCACGGAGATTATAAGAGAAGGAACGTGGAATTTAAAGGGGATCAAAATTCAACCCTGTGACCTAAAAATTCTTGCTCTCAATTTCATGGTACGCGACGCGGACGGCTAGGATTAGCCATCTCGCTTCTTAGAGCTATAGATTGTGGTTTCTTTGAGGGCAATGAAACTGATAAGTTTGCCTTATAAAACCTCATTTCAAATTTGGATTTCTAATTTACAGAAAAATTTAAGTGATTCCATTAAACTTCATTGCTTAAAAAATAAATTAAAGGATATGCGTACTCTCTGATTCAAATTTCTTGTTACGTGAATAATAATTATTATATTGGAAAATTGAACTTCTAGATAAAGAGTTTTTAGACGAAAATTTCATAAAATTGATTGAAATTATTAAAAAGATTCATATCTTTAAAACATATGTGACCAAACATATAATGCGACTAGGTTTACTTAAATGATATCAGAAAATTAATATATGAACTTGAGAGTTATAACCTCAAAAATCTTGAGGAGGCTACTGGATTAGTAGTACTTAGTCACATAGTTTTATCAAAATTACCTAATGTGGTAGTAAAGGAAATTACTCGCAAGTTGAATACCAATTACCCCGATTTAAATCACATCTTCGATAGTTATAATGAAGTTATCAAAAATACTGTTAAAACGCCAAATCATAATAAAGGTCAAAAACATAATCCAACAACTTTAACATCTTAGTAAAAAATTTAAAATATAATACTGTCGGATAAAACTAATTTTAAATTTAAAAATAAGGAAAATCAAAAGACGAATGAGTCCTTAAAATCTACTTACTTATTCCAATTCTGCTTTGCAAATTTCAAAACACCCCTCAATACTAAAGAATTAGTGCGAAATGAAGCTAAACTCTCATAGATTGATCTTTCGCACTTCTAACAATTCAAAGGTATATCAAAATCATGTAAGTTTGTTCATACACAACGTATGTGATTGACCAATTGCAATGTTTAATCAAGACCTATGAGTTAAGAATAAAAGTGTAACTGAAATAAATCTATGCCTCCAAAATGTTCAGTACTACACATACTGCAGATCACTGTCTCTATCTATATGTATATTCTTTAGTTGCCAAGCTTTGCATAAAAAGAAGTCGATATTACAGTCCTTGTAAGCAAAGGAAAAGTCCCACTTCTCTCCCAAATGTATGTCTTAGCTTTAGCCCAAAGCACCAACAATTTATATTTGTGCCACATTACTATAAGGATTGGTACGGGGTAAAGTTCGGCTTCAGCTTCGATGCTAGTCGACTGTGGCTCAACCAGAGGTCCTACCTGAGAAGAGACTAAATCAATCTATCTGTAGAGAATCAAAAAAGCACCCATTCTGCGTAGACTAAAAGCCATACATATGTGTTACCGCCCGCAGTTTGAAAAGGACTGTTCTTGATGTATATATGGACCAGCCTTGTTCACCCTTCCTCTTTTGGTATGAGGATCTTAAATTACGTGACGTTACAAAGTTCGGATATCTGGCTACAATTTAAAGGATGGTAAATAAATCTACCAAATTGGCTGATTGCTGGCTATACAGAGTCTAATTAACTTATTTTCGATTTGATGCCTTAATTGGCATGATTTAATAGAGTATTTCCCTCAACTAGAATTGATTAAAAGTGTATGAGTGGATCTGCTTTCAAAAGAGATGGTGTTCTATTATCATTTGTAAATATTACACTAATTTTTAATACTACAGATCATCAAATCAAGAAGTTTCAAAATCCTCCATCAGTTGTTCCACATCATTGTTCCAAATCAAAAATCCTACATTCATGTTCAAATCAAATCAATGGCAGGTTAACCATACTTTGGTAAATGCAGTCTTAAAAACCCTGTACATCTTCCTTATTTTTACCCTTTAAGCCACCTCCTAAGTAAGATTTCAGAGGTAGAGCAAGGATTTGAAAACATGTTCAAATTAGAGTACTTAGTAATTGAGGTAAGATCAATAATAAAAATCTGAAGCTGATTTGAAACAGATTGAAAAATTCAAAGGTTGTAATAGCAGTCGTTAAAGACGGAATATATCGAGAGCTACGAGGTTCAATTAACACACATTATATATAGAGAGGCTCCTATAGGGAGGAGAGAGATCTATAACATTGGGCACCTGGTCGTGCTTAAGACACATTCATACGACGTAAATAAAGGATGGTGTAGATTAGAAGCCTAAGTGATGATGTCTTTCAGTCAACAATTAGCTGATGGATGAAACTTTGAAGGAGTGTCAGTCGTAGTCTCCCTCTGAGTGATAAAAATTATATTGGGTTCCTCACAGACCTGTTATCAAAAACTGATGAACAAGTATTAACAATGGTCAGGCCTGTGTTTAACTGTTCTGCGGTGCTTACCAGTTTTAAAGGAGGTTGAAAGTGAGGCAGGCCCTATTACTTGGCGAGCCAGATTTAAATGCTCCGCCAAACCTATTAGTTTGGTGTCATTTATATCTAGTGGTGCGACGCCACTCAAAGTCAGTTTGTCCATGTTAGCGGACATTAAACAAGCTTCCTTCAGATTAAGTTAAAATCTATCAACCTCTGCAGGTTGATTTTTTTTGGAAAAGAATGGTCAGTTAAAGGCTTAATCCGAAGCGCGAGAGTAGGGTCATGACAGCCGTGGACGAGTGTCGTGTATTGACACACACACACACAGGTCGGCCTGAGAGTTATTTGCATTATAAACGTCATATGTCTATGTCTTATGAGGATGATGCATGCACTCAGATTCTATTAAATAATTTTTTGTTGATAATTAAATTATTAGTGGAATCTAACAACATTTAAAAGAACACTTTATTATGAATGCAACAAAAAAGAATGGAAGATGGTGGTTTTCATCTAAGAAGTTGGGACTCTAATAATGATCAATTAAGAACTGTTATGGAAGAGAGGGTCAGATCGTTCAACATCAGGAATCCAGAAGATACAGTTCTTGGATATCTTTTTATCCTCTTACAGATAAGTGTAAAACTAGCAAAATTTTCAGTAAATGCTGAATGCAAATACCAAAAAGATTGTTGTTATCTGCTGTGTCCAGGTTTTTGATCCTTTAAATATCTTTTTACCCGTAACTTTAAGAGGTCGGTTATTCATTAGGAAATTATGCAATTAAGGTCTCGATTGGGGATGAAAGGTCCCTGCTCTGGTGTTTCTAGTTTCCTGGTCCTTTTCACTATGTTCAAGAATTTAAATAAATTACATAAAATTGAAGATTGAAAGGTTGTGCTTTCTCACCTTCTCCCCCAAACTCTTTATTCGTGTTTTGTGATGCTTCTTCATCTTGTTATGGTTTTGTTATTTATAGTATAGTAGATATCAATTTAATATTTTCAAAAGCGCAATATTGCCCCTCTCCAATCTAGGGCTTTGCCCTCTTTAGAGTGTTATCTGTGGTTCTTATTTCTTTCAAGTGTAATCAAATCAATCTAATCAGAATTTCCCAAATGTACAGTCAAAAACATAAGGTCTTTGTAGATCCTCAAAATTGTCCTTTCATGGCTCCTGTCTGGAAAGCCATTAAAAGTAAAATATTTTTGTTCTAACAATAGGCTCAAGGAAATTTATCAAATCAAAAATCAAATTGAGCAAGAGTACAAAGTATCCATTTCTTATGCTTACATCAATACTGCTGAAAACCCAGCAGATCTGATTACCAGAGGTGTTACAACTTCTACTTTTCTTTCAAAATTGCCATTATGGCTAAAGGGTCTTTCTTGGATTCTAATAGATCAATCTCAATGGCCTATTAGTAAACTTAAATGTTTGTCTGAGGCCCATAAGGAAAAGACTTTTCAATGTCACACATCTGTGGGAGTACTCAGTCTTTATGTACAATTTAAAGAATTACTCAAGTGTGCATAAGCTTTATGAAATGTTCAAAAATATTGCAAATTTCTTAGCAGGAGTAAAGGGTTGATGGAAGATTGTGATCAAGGAAAGCTCCCAACTCTGATTGGTTGAAAGATAATGAGCAGCATTGGTTTTTCTAAGGAGACTATTATTTCTCCAAACCTAAAACAGGTGAAATTCCAGCTGCTGGTAAATCAACTTAAACTTATTCATAATGATAAAGCCTACTCCGATCCAAAGGGAAGAATTGCCAAGAACAACTTTTTATATAATGATGATGTGATAAAACTCCAATTCTTCTTGGCAAGGATCATCATCTCACTAAATTAATAATAAGAGACTGTTCTTCAGATGTCAACACTTGGTGTTCAAACCACTAGTCAGTTGTCATCAGAGCTCATGGCGTTCTGGAATACAAAGGCAGGCAGCTGTAAAAAATGTTTTGTCAGACTATATGTAAGTTAAAAAATTTAACAAGTATACACTTCGTAATATCCAAAAATGAACTAATGCTTCCTCCATCATAGCGTTAAATTTTTGTGCGTCCCTTTTGAGCAACTGTGTGGACTATTACAGGGCATCTTCGTTGTTAAAGATTTCATGATAAGGAATTTCAAAAAAATTGATCTATTTAATTTTTTTTTGCCTTAATATCAAGAGCTATTCATGTTGATGTCTTCCCAGATATCACTGAATCCTTTTTACTTTCATTCTAACGTTTCACAAAATATATATGGCATACCGTCCAATTTGTACTCAGATAATGCCAGGAATTTTCCAACAAGTGGAAAATATACTGGTTAGATATCTTTGTCTTCAAGAATATTGTTCTCTCGAACATATGCGTTAATCAATCACAATCAAACATTACAAGATTTCCAGTCCTTTTCCAGTTGGGTTGGGTCAGTTTGGCGAGAATTGATGTACGAACAGTTTAAGGGATGTCTCTATAAAACTACTAGGGTAAAGCAACCTCACCTACTTTCAACTGTTAACAAGTATTTCAAACATCACCAATGTTATCAATTCAAGACCTTTAACTATCAAGATTGTTTATCGAAACAGTACTAGCACCAAAATTCTTTTTGAAAGCCTTAGGCTATTCAACCTCATATTCAATGAAGTTCCCACCCCATATGGAAAAAACTTCTTCCCTCACAACAAGACTAGCCAATAAACTCTAATTCTTAAGGAAGAGTTTTTGGAGACTTTCAGGGAATTATGGTATGAGTCTTAACTATTAAATTTGCGCCAGACTAGTAGAGAAGTCTCTAATCAGTCAGAGTGGACCAACAGAATTAAGGTGGAGATATAGTTTCTTCGAAATTCACACACCTAACAAGCCTAGACCTTCTGGCTTTTGGTAGAGTTCGGAATGATTGTTGGTGCGACAAGATCAGGAGTGTGTTATTAAAAAAAGGAGATGGACAAACCTGTCACTAATTCTATTTGTCATCTCTACCATGTGGAGTTAATCTATTACCACTCTTCTCCTGTGGAGAAACTGATGCTGAAGCAAGCAGGGATCTCTCCAATTCAGATGGTCAAAACAATGAAAATACAGATCAAGTTGATCCCTCAAATTCAAATTCAGTTATTCAAAGTAATAGTGATACTGCTATTGTAAATGTACAACCTTCAACTTCAGGTATAAATTCACATCAACTTGACTCTGCAACAGAAATCAAATTGCTCCGTCAATCAGTCCAAAGAAAGACCTCTTAGAAGGCTGCTGTCAAGTGTCCAAGAACATTCCTTCGCAGGAATTTATCTGATTTTAAAAACTTTTAAATTATTTTAATGCAATGGGTTTCATTGCAACTCTCAGTGGGAGGATATAAAACTATTAATATACTTCTACATATATATCTTCTATTTGCTCATGTTTAGTATTTATTTTAGGATATAGTAGTTTTATTTAGGATATAGAAACTATAGCTATCATAGCTACAGTCTTCAGTTTTGGTGAATTTATATTTTGTCCCTGTGGGATAATTCACCCAGAAATTTTCACGTAAAAAATCCAATATAGCCTCACTCTAATTCAACGAAAAGCGGTACAAATTTAGTCGTGTTTGTGGTAATCAAATTTAATAATGCAAAATGTAAAAAAGGGTTACTAGAGTAAAGTTTCTTCTTTCATTTCTTTCAAAATATTTCACTATCAACCTATCTCTATTCTCTTTACCTTCTCACCACATCAAATTTACCCTAACTAAGATTTTAAGTGATAGATTTACTAAAACCAAAAGGCAGAGTTATCTAGACTAATTCTAGATCTTAATCAAAAGAGCAAAAAAATCTCTTGAAATCAACAAATTTCGAGGTAAGGCTAATGTAGATTCACAATTGTACTTATATATCACTTTTTAAAACCTTATACACTTATTGTTTTTTGGCGTTTAGTGAATTCTGGCATTTATACCCAATATTGGCAAGGTACAAAATCCACTAAATATAAGATAATATAAGTTTAAGCATACATGACCTTTTATATCCTACGTCTAAATACGATACTAATATAAAAAATAGAAGAGATATTAGTGGAAGTATATATATAATAGTTTTTAAAGATATATTCCCTGTTTTGTATGTTTTATTATATTTTAATATCATTTTTGTTAGTTATTGAATTTTGCAATAATAATTATCAAATCAACCCCTGACTTATTTCTTGAAAGCTGTGAGATGCTAAAGATTTATTTAAAATTAATTTCTTTATATGATCCTACTGACTATTTATTTACGTTGTGCTTGTTTTAATTGCCTCTGGGATAAAACACATCATAAAAATTAAAATCAAGGTTCTAAAAACAGCCATTAAATTTTCATTTATTTTAGAATAGCAAACTTATGCATGGTTACATAAAGTCGACCTTTACTATTTATTCGACCCATTAACATATTTTCTTCAGTAAATTTCTGTGAAAATTTCCCATAACACAAAAACTATTGACAAATCACAAAAGTTTTGTATGTATTTGCCCATGACACATGAAGACTCTGCGCTACGCCTAGCCTAAAAAACTCGTTAAAGCTTTGAAAATGTTGACCCCATAAAAGGAAAAAAAGTATCGTTTGTTTAGTATTATTAAGATACTGAATTAGATTTAAATTTTATAATTTTCGTTTACAAATATTAGAAAACTTTTGTTTAAAAATGTTATTCTAAAATTTGAGAATCTAATGTTGCTTTTCGTTGCAAGGGATGTTCTTCGCCTTAGCCTATTAGACCCAAACTTAACTTAGGCCTAACCCGCCGAACGTGCAGCATTTCGTTGGTTTTTGTCACAAATATATTAATTATGTCTTTTTTTTGTGGTAATAGTGGTGTTTAGAGTTTAATTCAAATCATATCAAAGTACTGTATGCCGAATTTTTTTTTCTTTTAGACCCAGTGTTATTAAGCTATAGGTAATTGTAATAGCTATAGGTAATACCGTAAGGGCCTCGAGGCATGTTTAGGAGCATCCTAGTTCAGGCTACAATAAGATTTGTTAGAAATACCCAGCAAAACATCATAACCTGAACTAGTTGGGTCCTAAACGGAGACAACCTGAATGGATTGATGATGCCATAAACTTATACTATACTAGATGGATTTATATTCGTCCATCATAAACCTAGATGGAGTTCTGGTAACCATGGTTATGCTACTATTTCTTTTACAGTCTTCCCTTGCGCCTATTTTGTAAATTACGAAATAGGCCTAAAGAAATTCCAGTCAGATTTTTTTACAAGAAAAGTGGGATTTTTTTAAACTTTGAGAGGCTGTTTCAGAAACAATAACCCATGATATATATATACTATTATATATTATATATATATATATAAATTAATGATATAATATATATTAATATATATATATTATATAAGGTAAGCAAAGGACTCAGCATATTTTCTGAAAAATTCTAGTATTAAAATCTATATGAAAATGATGTTATATACATATAAGTCAATATATTACTATTATATATATATTATTATTTTACTGTATATTATTATTATTATTATTATGGTATAATTATTATATTAAATATTATTATTATTATACATCTATCAATATATTGATTTTAGACTTAAATTTTTTAAAGAAAATTATAGTACTATGCTATATCGTTCTATATATATATATATATATTATATAATATACACCAAACATACTTATATATATATAATATTATATATTATTTACTATATATATATATTATATATTTATATATAAAGAGATTTACTGATCAGAAAGAGGCCTGATAACTATTTTGTTTAGCTTGCCATCTGTTTTTGCTTGGTGTTAAAAATTAGTAATATAGATTAATTTCTGGGCAACTCAGGATTGCATTCCCTGTACAATCAATATTTAGTAATTTTAATATAGTTTTATATTATGCAGTATAATTTATTTTAGAAATTAAAATATTTATCTGGAATATAAATATAATATTAAAACTTTTTTATAAATATTTATTTGTTTCAAAAAATATTTTCATTCCATTTTCCAGTAAGTATTTAACAAAGTTTAGCTACTAGCTTTTAATGTTTTAACATAGATTACAATTTACAAGAATTTTCTTGTAAATATAAGATAAATAATATGAAAGAAGAGACCTCATCAAGCTGAAAAGATAAAATAAAAATGCCGTATCATTAAATATGACATATAATAATATATATACTCTTTAAGACTAAGATACGGTATCATTCAATACTCAAATTTAAAATTCTCAAATTGTTACATGCAAAAACATAAACTTTCACTAGTATCTGTGAGAGCCTGTTCTTTTTGGGGTGTTTACGTTCCACTACTAAAAATAAGGCTCTCTCGACTGATGAGGGAGAGAGTGATAAATATTTACTTGCAAGTACTGATAATAAGGAACTTGGCTTTTCATGCCACTATATTTAAGGATTTGCTTCTGTAGGCAGATCTCCATATTTCGTAGAGCCTCATCTCCTCTTCCACAGATTGCAAATTTGAATTATCTTTGTTCCTTGATGAATATCTCTTCAGTTCTTTTGATGACTTTCCTTGGAGTGATTCCTTTGAAGGTGAATGAGATATCAATGAAATTTCGGCCATGAACTTTTCGGCCATGAACTTATCAAATCCTCTTCATCTTCAGTAGGTTTTTGCTGAAAAGCACCTATCATCGTATCTAGGGCTATTGCCAGGGTTACTGGATAAGGCGGCTTCCCACTTCCGTGAATCTTTTTGTTAGTGTCACACGAGCAGAGCTCCTCAGTTATACTATTTAAATGGTTTAGAAGTGGTTTCACCATTGAGACTGCCATCTTGTGGGTTTAGCTATCTTAAGGATTCCTTATCTAGAACCTGTTTATAGAAGCAAGATTTATGATCTGAATCTGAAAAGTTCTCATAGTTCTTCACCCCAAAAAGTAAGAATATTGGCGAAGTATCACCATATTAACCAATACCAAAAAAAAAGTGTTGATACTGATACTATCAGTACATCCCTAATAACGTCGGGCGGAGTGACTTGGACACTTTACGGTATAACTTTGTTTCGTGACTTCCCTAAATCGCCTTTATTGGAATTTTTTTGCTCTCTGAATATTCAGGCTAGAGTAGGTAAGAAGCACACAAAAAAATAATAGTGGTAAATCTAATAATAAAAGTTTTATTAAAGTTTTATAAAGAAGCTCATTCAGCTGACCTTGGAAGGGTGAATCAGGACCACCATGAGGGGGAACCGCTCATCTGTTTTAATTCCTTTTACGTCATAAATTCAATTTTTATTTTAATTTTTTACTTAATATAGACATAATATTTATCATTTAAAATTCTAATAAGTAAGAGTTAAAGAGAAATTAAAAATACATTAAAATTAAAATAAAATAGGGGAAAAAAGGTATATTCAGGTATATCCCAAAGATTTTGACATTTTTGATTCCGTTATATTTTTATATAAATTTCTTTTTTATCATGTTAATTTTTACTTAATATAAGATATTTATCATATTTAAATTAATTAATGTAATAAGAATGTCAATAATAATATTTAAAATAAACGAAAAACAAATGTGAAGTTGATTCACCCCTTCATTAATTTTTACGGTGGGGTGAATAGGACAAGGTGTAAGCCGTCATTTTGCCATAATACTGTTTGAACAAAAATTTTGCTTTGCAGTTATAAAGCTAACATACTCGAGTGTTTACACTGAAAAAATAATTATTGCAGGTGTGCAAGAAGTTTTATAACAAAGTTAAAATAAAAACTTACATTTTTCAAAAGTGAAATTCTATTGAAGTGCGGTTTGTAACACTAATTTATTATATTTTTAAAAAATATAAAAACTCTCTAAGAAAAATGACAATCTAAATAAAACTTGTAGTACTAGACCGCGGCTATTAAATGCAGTAAAGAAAAAAATTATTTTTTATTTTAGAGTGGAACCTGCATCAACCTCTAAAAAACCCGCCGATGCTAATATATAATATATTATATATTATTATATATATATATAATATATATTATATAATATATATATATATATATATAATAGATAGTATATATATATATTCATAATGCATGGTTTGGTCTTTATTAGAGTCATGTTATGACAGGTGGAGAGGAATATAGTAAAAAAAAATGATTACAAAAAAATATCATATATTGAAGTGCTGAGTGAAATAAACAATTACATTTTGGTATTTAACTTAGCCCTATGCAGAATATAATATCTCAGATGTCAGTTTTAATAAAGGGTCCGGGGTTGAAAGATTTTTGCATAAACCGATAACATGGTATCGATCGGTGGTGATCGGTCGATTTTTGAGGTATGGTATCTGGGGAAAAATATTTAAGAGGAGTATAATCGGTATCGGTAAAATTTTTGCCGATACCCTTAACCGATACCACAAATTTATGCGTCTTTAAATTATTTGATATATATAATATATAATATATTTAATAATATTATTATATATATATAATATATATATATATAGTATATATATATATTATATATATTTATATATTATATATAACGTACCATGTCCCGCATTGCTGCAGAGTGGTGTTTGTAGTTGAAAGGTTTTGAACTTATCAACACCATTCACGAAAAGCAAGATTTGATGAAAGAGGGTTTTCAGCCCCTTGCTATCAGACAATGAATTTTAAAATTAAATATCTATAAATAAATGAATATTGATTTTCACATTAAATTTCTAGAAATAATTATTCGTCTTTTCTATTTTGCTTTTCATATATATATATATATATAATACTATCTATATATATATATATATATATAAATATTATATTATATATATATATATATATATATATATATTCCGCAATTTGTCCGATAATTTCCGTATCTATCTGACCTACTGTATGCTAATATAGGCGTTTCCGTTTTTTGCATTTGTGCTTACGAAACGTAAGAAATGCTCGAATTTGCGTTCGTTTTTTGCTACTTAGCGCAAGAGAAAATCGTAAGAAATGCTTACAACACGTAAGGAATTTCCGTAATTCTCATAAAGTTGCTATTTCCAGTGATTGCTGATTTACCACGTTTTACGAAATATGTGCAAACAAAATGAGGCGTGGTAGCGCCTACACGCTCATTTTTGAAGTGATGAATATTTCCATCAATAAAATCAGCTTTGCATAATTTTCAAATAGATAAACTCCAATCACAATAGTTTGATCAATTTTGGCAATATTAAACCATTTCCTTAATTGTTTCTGTTTATGCCGAAAGTGTCGCGGCTCCATCACAGCATCTAATTCAATTGCTTGCAAAACAAAAGTAAACCTCATAGGAAATCGTGTTCGTTTTTACACGTAATTAAGGCATTAGTTCAGGCAATTCAGGAAGTGCCAAAGAAATCTATGGATGTTCAGTGTAGGTTAAGTGTTTTTATGTATAAGATTCCAATTTTTAACGTTCTTCCATCTGTGAACATTTGGTGAAAAATCTGAGAATTTTTGAGAGTATAAGGTATTGAGGTCATAGTGATCTCTGCTAGAATCTCTGGTTGAGAGATGGAGAGGTTAGTTCGAAAGGAAAATGTCCATGTATTTGAAAGGCTCGCATCTTTAGTTATTGGAAAGTTTGACCTAATAGTCGACGTTAGTCGGCAGCATTTATATTTGTAAAACGATATGTGACCCAAGTTCATGGAATGCTTTCTGTAATCTAAAGAAACTGCATTGAGTTGTTGTTAATAAAAGATTAAGAAACTCTGCATTGTGGAAAGTTTTTGTTTAAATGTTTTAATCTGAAAGGGAAGAACATTGGAAGGGGGGGTCCAATGCAGGAGCCGAGCATAACAGTGAAGTTTATGGAAGAAAAAAAACATCATATGCTATAGTTTTAGGGCGGTAAGTGTTTTCGAGAAACGAGTAAACAAGTTTATCAAAATGTTAGAGGGATAAAGCTAAAGCTAGAGAAATTTACGAGAAAGGCGATTTCTTCATGGAAAAACTTACAATCAGAACAAATAACAATAACAAAGCCTTGTGTATGCGGGACTTAGACTGGCAATTATGATTAATAGAAATAGAAATAAGAAATTTTGTCCCAAGAAATGTATTACGTGGGATTGTGATACATAAATTAGGTAAGCCCACAAATACTGCTACTTGGGACTAACTTTTAGTTATATCTCCTTTATCGTAATTGTAAAATCGAAGCGTTTACGATAGGAATGAATTTTAGTATTTCTTTGCCTTTTAAATCTTAGACGTTTCGTTTTATCATTTGTATGCTACGCTCAAATAAAGAAATGCCTCACTAAATTTAGCAAAGACGAATTTAGAGTTAAACGACCGCGATTTCGTGCTAGGTTTACTTTTGTTTTTAAACAAATGGAATCAGCTATTGTGATAAAGTACGTGGTTGAATAAGAATAAAAATAACAAATGGGGCTTAGTAATATATTGATCAACTATTTGTGATAGAGTTTATCCATATTGGAAGAAATTAAGATTTAAGCTGATTATATTGGAATGAAATTCCTCAATTAGACGCGGGACCTAACACGCCGCAATCAATATTTGTTTACATTTTTCGTAAAAACTGCTTATCGTCAAGAACGGGAAATAGCAACTTTACAATAATTGAGGAAATTCCGTAAACGTCTGGAAGAGCATTTCTTACAATTTTCGGTAAGATTGACAAAAACCACGCAAACTCTGATGCATTTCTTACAGTCGTAAGCGCCAGATATAAAAACGAAAAACGGCTTTATATATATATATATATACGTAATATGGGGCAATCGGTTCCAAATAAGGGGTACTCAAAATGCTAAGGTTTATGGGACTTTATTAATTTATTTTTTTTGCGAATTTTT
>JABUQX010040601.1:27500-29735 GCA_015478945.1 Trachelipus rathkii
TATATATATAATTTATAATGTATATTTATATATATATATATATATATATATTATATTATTATATTAGACTTATAAGCTCATTCTCATAAAGTTCCCTAAGTAATCGGCAAAAATTCTGGTACTCGGTATCCGGTATTCGGCAAGAAAAAAATAGCGAGTACTTGTATCGGTATCTAATCCGAATTTTGGGTATATATATTTTTTAAATTATCTAAATGTATCATAAATAAAAAATATATAATTAATAATATCTTATATATTCCTATAAATTATTATTATATTTGCTTCTATATCTATAAATCAATTTAAATAATATTTCATAATAATCAATTATTTCAAATTCATTATCGCAAAATTTCATATATTTACTTCCAATAAAACTTTAAACTATCATTTGTTGCCTAGGATATCTATCAAATATATAATATTTTAAATTATATTCCATAAAAACAATATAAATTCATAATCATTTCCATTCTATATCATCATAATTTATTTTTCATAAAGATTTCTAAAATAAATATTTAAAATACTATATTAATTTTAAATATAAATATATGTATAATAATATATCCCTAATCAATTAAAAACGATATCATATTAACCATAATGACGATTCTTATTAATCAAAAATAATATATATAGTATATATATTAAATTTATTATCGCATCACTCAATACTCTAATGTATTTAAACAAGTTTAATAATCAACATAAAAATATTACATTTTTAAGGTAAATGTATTCCAATCATTATCCAAATAATTTATAAAGTATGTCCTTATCCATTTATCATGACAAAAAATTTTCCAATGACCTCATATTAAATTAAATTTTTAATTATCATCAATTATATTAATACATTAATAAAATAAAAGATAAAAAAATTCTATTAAAAATTCTAAATCGATCAAAACATCCATTATATCATTAAAAAATTCATGTTTCTAGTGTTGCCAACTTTACCAGACCTATCCTATTATAATTATCAAAATTATATCAAATTTTATCTATATACACACACTCAAACCAATAATACAATCCACACACACCCCCCTCATCCCCTACATCACCTCCCACCTCCACCCAAAACAATACGTACGACCCATAACACCTCCCATTACACTCCCCCACAAATACCACACCACACCACCCCATACTCCACCACACACCCCCTCACCACACACCACAATACCCACCCACCAACTCTCTTTACAAATATTATATAAATAACTGAGGGGGGTTAATCTTTTCATTCACCATATCCTAATTATCAAAATTTCAACATAATTCTTATCGATATCAGAATTTTAATATTCATTTTCATCAATAAAGTATTACTATAATTATAAATTATTAATTAATTTATAAAATGATAATATTGATATAATGTAACATTATATCTAGAGAAAATCCATTTCTATTAAACTATCTTTATATTACTTTCTTAAAATGTATAAAATCATATAGATAATTTTGAGTTACTAACAGAAGAGAACAGGTATTATTAAAATAGTATTTAATAATCATAATAATAAAAATCTTTTAATATTAATATAAAAATATCCAATAACCATCAAAAAGTTTCTGATTCAAATAATATTCATATAAATCAAATTTCATAACTAATATATATAATGTATTATAATTTTATATTCGTGTATAAATATTTCAATATTAGTATATTGCTTGAAAAATTAAGTAAATTAAATATATGTCTAAGTATTTATTTCTAAATTTCAACCATAATCAAAAAATAAAAATCCACAATATAATCATAAATATAAACATAAAATTCTCCTTTTTATATAAATAATATAAATCAAAAAAATATGAACTTATACCGAAGAGTTTGAAAAAGCAGTTCAGGCCGGATTCAATCAAATATTCGTAAATTTAAAATTCTAAATTCTAAATTTAGATATTATTTAAATCCAATTCATTATTCTAACAAAACAGATCTTAGAATAAATTAAAATCTTTAAAACCTCAACTTTTGAATATCCTCAAATATATATTTAAATCCACATATTAATAATTTCAATAAAAAAATAAATCAATATTTCCATAATTCCTATGTAAAAATATTCTCATAACATATGGATCCTTTTTTGGTATATTCAGGAGTTAAGTTATTTGATATATAAATAAATATAATAAACTCGAAATTTCTATCAAAATTTAATCAAGTAAAAATATAAATATATTAATCATAATAAAATTATCTAAATAATA
>JABUQX010040602.1:0-29045 GCA_015478945.1 Trachelipus rathkii
CGATACACCCCTGATGACACCCATATAGTACAAAGAGCGGTGGTTCCGGAGACCATTCCCCGAGGGGGATTAGCCCCTCCTTAGTTCCATCACTTATGAGGCCGAGAGACCCCGACTCCACTGATTCTATCGGGGTCGGACTAATAATCCGTGTGTATCGTTAGTGATATTACTCCCAATATAACAATAAATCTTCCAAAAATTTAGTTACAGCATTTGCAATATCAATGACCTCAAATCATTGATATTCTGATTCTATTAACATTTTTGCAGGGTTCACACTTTCTGGAAAGTCTAGGGTAATTAAAAAAATTTGGTCAGGGAAAGTCAGTGGAAAAAAAATCTTTATATTAGCTGAAAGTCAGCAAATTTCCAAAAAAGTCAGGGAAAAATTTTAAAATTTTCTAAACATTGAAGAATGAATCCATTGACATTATCATATTTTTGATAAGTTTTCTTTTCCTTACTGTACTTAAGCCATTGTGGAATTGAAGAGATGCATTGATATTAGTGATCACAATGAGAGATGGAGCGATGGAATGACATTCCATTAAGTTATCTTTTCTATCCTGTTCTTTTCTTTATTTTTTAGTTCACTTATTACTACTACTCCTATTTCGTTTGTAGAAGGGTTTGTTTCCAATAGTTTGCATGCCTATTCGATTTGAAAGGTGATGCTGTGTTATATGGATTTGTGTTTTTTAGTACTTGGTATTTGTTTAGTGAAAAGTTGTTTAATATTATTTTTCTTTCTAGGGAATTATAACTTTGTTTTGAGGTGTTTTGGGTCTTTTTTGAAGGTTTGACTGAAGTGATTTTGATTTTGTGCAGTGAAGGTTATTATTTATTTATGTTTATAATAATGACTTCTAAGCAATAAAAAGCTAACTTTAACTTGACCAGTTGGTTGGTACTTCTAAACTGAAATTCTGGTTCATTTCTTGTTCTAGATTTTTACATATGTCTTGTACTTTAATATTTATATGGAAAGATTCTTTAAGTCCAGTAAAATGGCCTGCCTTCATAACTGTTAACAACTAAGCTTTTGTTGCATTAGTACTTATTCATGACTCATACTTTGAATGGTCCATTACTGGACATTAATCAAATTATGAGACAGAAAAGATTGAAGAGATTGTCCTGTTGATCAGTACATAGCCTTTCCAATTGGCCCATTCATTGGATCCTAGTAAGTTTTTTGGCATTCATGCCTAGAGACATAGGGAAACAAAGATTTGATTTATTGCTAGATTGGCATTGTAATCTACCAATAACCGAAATCATCTAGATTCTGTTGCTGTGAGAAAGCAAAGCACATTATATCTATCTTTGCAGTTGAGCTCATTCTATCCGCTTGATAATTTAAAATTCAATAATATTTTTGATTGAGATTTGATTTTTGGATTTTTTGGGATTATTTTTGTGAATACACATTAAAAGAATCCTATACATCTTTTCTGATTTAATGAGTTTTTTTTGTCTTCCTATACTGACTTCTTGATGTCTAATGTATGGCGAGAATTTGTGGCTAATTTATGTAAAATTCTAGGGACTGATATTGTTTCGCATGGTAAATGCGACATTGTGGTAGCGGAAGGGTTTTCTATTAAACTTATAGTCAATTTCCTATCGTGGAGATATTCTTGATAAGAAGCATAGTCCTGATTTCTCAGATAGAACAGTGCACATGTTTCTATATGTTGAAGTATCTTCATGAAAGTATTATTTCATAAAGTTCCTTATCAACTTTCAAATAAATGTGACATTAATGTATGAGCTGTTCCCATCGAGGAGATTTATGTAAGATAATTCAATCTCAAAGAGCAAAATTCAAGAAGTTGATAAAGAAGAGGGCTTACAGTTTGCTATGAAATCCTGTGCAATTAACAACGGATTTACTGTTGCTTTGATTATGATCGTAAATATCTGAAGGCTTTAACAGATAATTAGGTACTGCTTTATCTAAATTCAAATTATTTCAAATGCTTGATGAAGAAAATAGGTTTTAATCTATTATATCTCCTCCATTATGACTCTTTTGTGATTGACAGTGGAGCGCTATTTTCCACCCTAGGCTATTTTAATTGTTAATGCTTTAATTTTTTATTTTCTTTTGTATATAATTTCATGGATTTTTTTTTGTGAATAAATAAAGAAAGGAGTGCTTTTCGGTACGGTTATTGGGTTAATTTTTATTTTGTATTTTCAATGCTAAAAATAAATGTATATTTTTTTATTATCCTGATGATTGATGCTGCTTGCAGTTAGTAAATTTTCAAATAATTTATTGTTTATGAATGCTTAATTCTAGTGATACCAGTATATTCTTTCTTAAAACATATTTATATCACCAAAAATTAAACCTGGAAAACCAATCTTCAGTTTGAAAACATCGAGGAAATTCATGGAATAATAAGTATAAAAGATACTGTTCATATAGTTCAATATGTTTAGTGTGTGGAACTCGTGATTTGGGACATTGTGATCTTTACTATATATTTATTACTATATATATATTTTATAATATATACTTATGTATATTTTTATATTATCAATTAATATTATTATATATAATAGTATATGCTCATATATTATATAGTTATAATGTTTATATCTATGCGATATATTTTTATTTCTTGAAATATTTAATGATTCTATCTCTTAAGGCTCATTGAGGTCTTAGATTAGGCAGCCTTGGATTGTTGTTACAAGTTTAAGTTACAAGATATTTTACTATATTGGGAAGATTCTAATTTTTCCTAGTTAATCAGATCTTACTAGGTTCAGTTAGGAATAACATTATCTATCTTGCAATTTGCCTAATTATTACAGTATTGATAGTACCCGTTGGTATTAGTCTGAGTGTATATGTAGATATATATTTATTATATATATATATAGTAATTGATACAATAGTATAATAATATATATATATATTAATTATATTATATTATATATATATATATATATATACATTTATATATTATATATATTATATATATAATATATATAATATATATTAATATATATACTATATATAATAGTATATTTATATATTATAATAAATAATATATAGTATTTTAAATTGAATGAGTCAACAGATAGATTTGTGGAGCTTTCTTTTAGCGGTGATTTCGTAACCACTTTTGAGGAGCCTTCCGGTTGCTGAGGTAACAGTAACCGGATGCCTTAACCTACTGGATGGCCATCCACTGTCTCGCTATTAGTAGTGCTCTGTCGGTGCGCAGTGGGCTGATGTGTGGGTTGCAGCTTATGGGTCGTGTAGTCGATCCTCGTTGAATATCGGATTGTTATCTTTTCGATCTAGTCACGGCAGACCGACTATCGAAAATATTTTGTCTGTGTTTGTATATGAGATTTTTTCTGTTATGTCTATTTACAGTTTTACTGTGCACAGTGTTATTATCTATACACATCTCAATCCCTCACCTTCACTTCATCCATTTATGGCACACATTAATCACATGGTACATTAATATCCTTTATATAACACATACAGGATCCCCTTTTTTTTTTATTTTCGCAACCTCAGGCACAGCTAGGTTCTGTGAGTCCAAGAGCCTAGCCACTTCCACTGTATGGCTGGATATCTTGACTTTGTTCTGAGATCTGAGCGTGGGTTTATCTTATCTATCCAGTCACTGCTAGTATAACTGACTGTTCGGCACCTTGTTCCATCTTTTGTATGGTGCCACTGTGTCTGGCGGAAAAGATGCCTATTACGACATAATGAGTAACCTTTCCCCAGATTTGTGCGTGGGGTAAAATTTATGAATAAAAAATATAAATATAATAAGAGAATAACATTCTTATATGTTGATTATGGATACACTCTAGTCAAACAAAATTCTGCTAAATTATAATATTATCTCATGGTTCTGTAACAGGCAACCGGCTTTCATTTTTTCAGTAATGATTTTCTGTTTGTCATTTAATCACCTTTTCGTTCTTATACGGATGACTCTATGTATTCTTTTATATAAAATAATTTGACCATCATCTCTGCACTACTATTGACCTCAAAAAATTCTCGGTCACATTACCTGCCTCATGAACATCTTTCCATGTTCGTTGTAATTCATATTCTTTATCATAGATGAATTAGAATACCTAGCAATTTTCAGGGAGATGTGTATAAAACTCAAAAAGTGAGTTCGATTGAAAGGCTGCTAAAATCTGTAAACAGGAGACCTTGAGAGATATCTCATTTCCTATTTGGATTTTTATATATGCCGAAAAATAAGGATGAATAACTTTTCATTTGTTGGAAGAAATTCTTTGCCAAATCTAATATCGAGGAAACATAAAGAAAAAAGATCTTTACATAAAGGCAGATAAGAAGTGATTTCAGTTTTAATGACCATTTGAGTCAATACTCGAGGTCAGCTTAAATTTGAGTTGGGTTTCCTTTGATAACATTGATTAATTATATATAATCTATATAAAATTCTATGTCATATATATATAATATATTAATTAATATATTCATTATACATATATATATATATACTACTATAAATATAAATATAGTATATATTATAATAAACCGTAAAATGGGGCAATTGCGATCCAGTAGCGCTCAAAATAACCTTTGACAATGTTAAAATTATATCTTTAAGAGATTAAAATATGTATTTTTATGTCTTGAGGGTATTAATTTTTTTTATGAAGACTCCTTCACTTTCAAGTCCATTTAATTTTGTGATTTTTTTTTATTTGTCCGAGCACGTATAGAGAATCGTGGTAAAATTTAGGAGTTTTATTTTGCTAAGTGAATGACTCATACAGGTCAAAAATTAATTGTACTCTACAGTTTAATTGGTACCTAAGCATAGTAGTATTTAAAAATAGGTTCTATAACCTTAATGCAATCAGTTATGGAGTCCATTCAGGCAAGAGATAATGTTTTATTATAAAAAATTGTAACATTGGGTGATTTTCAGTCCAGGTTTTAAAAATTTGCGTGGGGCAATTCAGTCCATTTTGAAATCTTCATTTAAATTAAAATTTTTAATAACTCTTATTTAAAATAATTTATTCGAATAGTAATGGTTTAAAAATAATTTTACCGTTTTATAGCAAGAAAGGTAGGTAAAGTTTTTCACATAGGCCTAATTAATTTGTACATTTTTTTCAGCAAGATGGTTCACACCTACCAAAAAGTACCAGCAGGATACAAAAGGCATACTCTGATGAATGATGTTGCCGCAGACCCTTAAGCCTTTTCGTTTTTGCATGGTTCTTATGAAAACGTAATTATACCTAAAATCGCTCGGGATGCTTTGCGTTCGTGGTTTTGTCAAACCGTTTGTTGCGTTCACTATTTTTGTCAAACAGCTGCAAAATTGTAAAAAAAACGCTCACCAAACGTAAAGTAATTTCTTAATTCTCGTGTAATATAGATAATATGAAAATAATAGTCAAGCAGAATTAAATGTACAATTACAAGTTCCTTTTTGATAAACAGCGCAAAATCGTAAAACGCTCACCAAACAAAGAATTTCCTTAATTCTGTGTATATAGAATACAAAAGGAATTAAGGAAATTCTTAACGTGTTTTGTGAGCATTTTTTTTACGACTTTGCGGTTTGTTAAAAACGAACGCAAACTCGAACATTTATTTAGTTCTTAAGACCCAATTTCTTTAAATATTGTAAATACCGACTATTGTTAAAGAATACGACCTAAAACGCTTTGAGTTTGCATTCGATTTTGTCAAACTGCCGTTTCGTGTCGTTTTTGTCAAAACAGTTACGCAAAATCTTAAAAACAAATTGCGCTCACCAATACGTAATATTTCCTTCATTGCTGTATATTATATACGAATAAAACGGAATAATAACGTACAGAATTAAGGAATCCTTACATTCAGCGACGCATTTTTTTTACGATTTTGTAGTTTTGACAAAAAGACGATGCGCCAAAACCGCTCGACAGACCATTTTATATTACGTATTGCGTTCGTGACACCATTTGTATGTTTCCCCAATTTCTTAAAATATATTGTACTAAATTGGTAGATTGAACTTAACTTGACTTTATCGTATTTTTATATAGTTATTATTAAGAGGATTCTTAGGGATGTGAAATTGAAGTGGACCGAATTGCCCCCCCCCCAAAAAAAAAAAATCGGGGCAACATTTCAGTCCACGTTACTTATCAGCTTCTAACATTAATGCCTATATTTATATATAGCAAATACAAATTATATAATCTCTATCCTAAAGAATAACATTAACATATAAAAAAATGATCTTCTGAAAAAAAAAAAAGTCTCCAATATGCATAAAGCTGAAGTGTTTGATCAATGTGTGGATTTTGGCCTGCCATTGCCCCAATTCTGTTATATATTAATTTTACTAAATCAAATAGGTTAATAATAATACCTAATAATATATATATACGTATATATACTAATATTATCTATATATATATAATATATATATTATAAACCGTATATATTGTTTTATATTAGGTATATTAGTATATATATATGATCGTTATTATATATATTATAATATATATATATATGTTAATACTATATAATATTATATATTATATATAAATACCGGACCATGCCTGTCTATTAGTTTATGTTTGAATATTTCTTCAAATTAATTTGCTTCATGAGATATGTAATGAGGAATATGTAATGATGTTTTTTTTTCAATTTGAGCGAGTTCCACTGAATTCAGCCTATAATGCGAGTCATTATCGAGCTACTATGGTCGAGTGTGAGTGGGTCTCTCACATATCAAGAGTAATAAATGATTTCATATTTCTGAGTAATGGATAGAATGATATAATCCTACAAGACCATTCACTATAGATAGGTATAACTTGAGTAAATAAGGTTCTATTTTATAGGTTGCGTGCTTGCCTCGCGCTATATCACTGATTTCAGTACTGTGTTTTGATATATATCAGGTGCGGCTACATATCACTCTACTAAGTCAGAGCATACACTCTGAGAAGAACACTCATGATCACATTCCCGATAACACTCTATCGTATCCCATGCCGTGCCAGTTGTGTTCTATCTTTCTCCTAATCCACGTTTCTTCACGATTTCTTGTTTCCTATTTTTAGTTACTTGAATTTTAAGACTTCTTATTTTTTATTTACTAGATGCTCATTTTCACATCGACCTCTGCGTGTCATCCACGTTTTGACTCAATCCACAGTTACTCAGCTAACAGGAGATATTAATGCACACTCGGTATCGTAAGGGAATAAGAAATCAACACCTGAACATGAGTAGCGAACTAATGTTAAGCACTCACCAACTTAATAGTACAAGTCGATAATTTGCCCTTATATTCGACATACAGAGCTCGCGCAGCTCGTTCGGGCAACGCTTAAACACGTGGGTCGGCTCTTGGCTTGTTCACTGCCTTCTGGGGCGACAGTCATGAGTACAATCTAAAATATGCTGTGTCTTTCAGTTTCGACCCTTGCGCTAGTGCGTAAAGCACCTAAACCTTGTTCTTCTTTTCAATAATGCACAGACGTCCGTGCGGCATTTATAGTTAAATTATTTAGCACTTATAAATTATTTATTCCTTTAACACTGTGCTTACATCTTAGGTAATCTACTCCGCGTGTATCTGTTTTCAGGTTTCACTCTCTAGTACGCAATTAGAGTTAGCCCCATTATTTACACTGCGAGAATTTCTTACTTCTAACTGAAACCCCAAAATTTTATGTAGCACTTGTGCAATATTAATAAGGATATTAATAACAAATATTTCTACTACAAAACTAAGAATGTACTTTTACCAATGACTGGATCCTATTCGCGCGGATTGCTGCTCCTTGTGTCACTGATGTCTAATAAGAATATGTACTGCAACTGCGAGCAATGATACGGACAAAATAATGAAACGCAACCTTTGCAATGTTCGCGATTTAGTGTTATGGTTGTTCTCTGTATCTGACTGCTAATACCCCCTTCTTTCTGTTGAATGCGACAATACAGCTATGTTGTTTAATAATACCAAAGTAACTAGACTCCGGTTCAACCATTCTCATCCGTTAAGGAGTGCGCGTTACCGCCTTCACTGCGAGACTACTGCAATAACGCCTCCTCATTTCCGCTCGTTCGCGCAGCATGGCTCCAAAACATTTCACTTGCATACCAAACTCTCTATAAACTTTTTTAACATTATCGTACTATATCCGTCATTTACAAAAAGTTGAGAGCTTATCTCTTCTAGTCTTAGGGTCATTCTCAACAACGGCTTATTATACCAAATTGGGACCTCTTTATACACATACACATATATCTTAGGTATTCATGATTTATATCGAATATGAAATAAAACTATAGCCCGCGATATTGGTCATCTAGTCTATTAGATTACAAAAAGGTAAAATAAAATTAATTTAACTTCTTGTTTTCACACAAAGTGTGGTTCGCTTAATATTTTTTACATGCGAAGCATTAATAGACTATTGTCCTCTTTTTTTAAACAGCCAACAAAAATAATAGAGTAATATTTGGTTTTGCTTATCAACTGTAAAGTAACTAAAATTAATATTTTTTTAAAAAAACCAGCGATACATACAACAATTTAACTTGTATAATATTTCTCACCTTCATTTTTTTCAAGAATGATCTTGAGGTGTTCTATTATCAGAGTGTATTATGGTAAAGTGTCTTTTTTCACTTTTCACTTCTAGATAGGAGTACAAATCACTCCTACACCAAAAACCTATGAATAAAAACTTATATTACCTATATCCGTTAAAAACGAATTTTCCTTTTTTATTTTTACTTCCGAATCGTCTATATTTACTTATGTCCCTCTATCATGCCCTTCAGTTATATAATTAACTTCCTTTAAATATCCATGAAATTATTTAAACAATGGTAATCTTACCCCTGGGCTTAGCCATAGGTCTGTATATCTTCTTCAGATTCTCTGCGATGTTTACAGTTATAGCACATCTTTGGGCTGTCTGTTGTAGCGCTCTACACTAATTTGGTCTTGTACCATCTTTATATTTGTGCGTCATGACAATGAGGATCTAAATAATAAATGGTACGAGAGATCGAGTTCGCCATACTTTATTGTCAGGTCCGCGCCGACATCATCGCTGCTATAGTGGATAACCAGCCGCACTGCAGTAGAGAATTAGTCAAGCTGATCGACGAATCACAATAATATCTCGTTTCAGATTTACTAATTTTTATGCATGGTACTCGCCTTCATACGATATATGCGATTACACTTTTACACGTATCCCTACGAACGTTATATTATCTTGGGGCTATATGGAAACATAGCTCTATAATTTAGAGTATTGGATAATAGTAGAATCTATGTTTCTCAGAGAGATCTCTAATATACAATTACTGTCGCCTCACCATCTCATAGAGTCCACATACTATCTTTCCAATTCGTAGATGCTATCCTTTCTCTTTGATTGGTGTATACGTGTGAGAAGACGTAATATCATCCTAGTTTATGACGCACTACTATATAACCGAGTAACTTGATTGCTGTGAGGACGTGGTCTGTCGGTAGAGAACCTCGAGAGAAGAGGCACTTCTTCATATTAACTATCCATACTACTGTATTACTATATACACTACTAATAATCCTATCGCCTAACCGATCATAAATTACGATGGCTCGTAGGATTGTATAGGTGCGACCTGATGGTCGTTGTAAACTCTGAGTCTAGCAATAGTTAAAGTTCTTTATTGTAGTGAAATATGTGAAGCGGTGCATGAGTGCACATTATTATATCCAGTGCGTTCGAGATCTACACACTCATATGTCTACGCTTCTATAGTGTATCTATGCTTCTGTTCGACAACATTCTCTTAGTGTGTAGTGAACTCTGTATTGACTATTAGGCAATGTTTGCCGTGTAATCAACGCTCTTATTTTTAATTTTTTTACTTAATTTTTTAATGCTAAAACACATTCAACAATGATCAGCAAAAGTGAAGACATAATACTCCAGCTGAGTAATGTGCGTTATAAAAAACAATAATGGTCATTATATTTATCCAGCAAACGTATTGGGTGATGACTGGACAGATGAAGGATACTATTCCATTATGCAACAATTCAGCACACGTGACATCTAAGAAGTAAAGATAGCACATACGAACTATAAGATTTGGTATCATATATTATATTAAATATATATATATATATATATATATATATATATATAATTATATTATATATAATATAATATAATAGTTATATAGTTCATATATATAACCGATATATATATCATATATAGATAGTATATACTATAGTATAATATATACTATTGTATATATTTTTTATATATAGGTTGCCTAATAATATATATATACCGTAAACAGGGGCAACTTTGCCACTTGGTTAACCTATTCTAAATTATTTTAACCTAATATAATTTTCTCAAAAAAAAAAAACCCTCTCAAATAGTAGGAAAATTTCATAATTCTCTTCATTATATAAGTTTCATGAAAATTGAACAAAAATTTTAAATAAATCCATTTAACATTTTTAGGTGTTTTATATTTTTAATATTAGGCCTAAATATTTAAAACCCAAAAAATTAGGGGTCACCAACTTCCCACCCCCCAAAAAACTGGTTTGTCAAAAAATTATTTTTGGCATTTGTGTGTTTGTTTTAGGTTCGTTTATACACACTGCATACAAGAAGGTGGAAATGTACTGTGAATTTAACGTATTCAAGAAACATTAAGAATTGTAAAAATAGTCCCTTTTGGGGTAACTTTGCCATAGTGTGGTAAAGTAAACCCCCACATCTTTTTTGAGTTTATTTAAATAAATGAATTGATCGTAATAATCACGAGAAGTAGAAGGATGCTGGAACGGGGGTTCCAGGAACTCCACTCTCTTTCCTGGGGTGTTTTCCAAGCCCAACCCGCGGGGCTACTTTTCATGTCGCTGGTTTGTTCTGGGGCTTGCCCCCAGGTTGCCCCCTAATTCCTGTACATTCGCCCATGTATGTGTGTGCAGTGTATGTTTTAATGCCTAACCATATGCTCGCTGTACTTTCATGACCCCGTTTTTCCCCCCTATGTTCTCCCTTGTTTCTCTGCCCCTATTCCTTCTTCTATCCATGACGCAATACTCAGAAGTGACGTCAATGCTAGAACTTGTGGCTCCATGACTCCCTCAGCGTCTTTCCTGGGCATTTTCACCGGCCTCCCTGTTGTGAGCTACCTTCCTGATACTTTCAATAGTCTTGGCAGAGTTTTAACTGGGGGCTGCATCCCCAAGGGCGTTCCTTCATTACTTTACATTTCGCCATGCTACGAGATCCTCACATTTAGGGTGGGAGAGTTCGCTATCATCAATGTACCAAAGGAAAACAGTGAAACTACTGTTCTTTCATAGCCATAATCCAAGACAAGATAAGGTAAAAAACAAAGAACCCTGGCATAACGCCAGGTCAGTTCTTTCAAACCTGTTCGATACCAAAAGGAAGAAATTTGAAGATGAGTCATTCCTGTGATTATATATGGGTTTGGGCAAATGATATTATGCCAAAATAAGATTACCCCGATCCAATTCTTAATGATATGAAGACATGGTGTCCCTTCTTCCCCCTCTTTCCAGTTTAGATTTTTAATTCTAAGAAAAATTAGTAGCTTTAAGAAAAAAATTAGTTTTAAATAAAAAAAAAGAAAAAAAAAGGAAAACATTAGTTTTAAGAATTTTTTTTGATTGTTAAAAAGGACATATATAAAGTTCCAAAATACTTGGGAAACAAAAGTCTTAACTTTAATGTAATAGAAAAGACCTTGAAAAAATGGGAAAAATACCAGTGGGCAAAGTTGCCCCCGAAATTTTCCAAAAGGAGAAAATATATATGTCAAAGATTTAAGAATGAACTAACTTCCTTTAAATCATATTAAAAGATTCATATCAAAGCTGCTCCACAATATAAAGTCCTTATCTAAAATTTAACCCAAGAAAATTATCATGATGAATATAACGTGGCAAAGTTACCCCAACCTGTTGTCTAACTTTGCCAACGTGTTGCGATGATCATATATAAAAAAAGACCAAACCAATACTGAAGAATGCCTTTAGGTAAGTGAAGTACAAATGCAGATCTGTATTTTAAGCATTAATATTTGTAACGTTAAGAAGAAAGTCGTAATATATATTTTGAGAAAAAAAAAAGGTGGCACAGTTGCCCCTGTTTACGGTATATATATATATATATATATATATATATATATATATATATATATATATATATATGATATAGTATTATATATATTACTATATACATGTATATAAAACCTTATATATAAAATATATTATATCTATAGTACATATAATATATATAATATAATGTAAAAATAGAGCTTGATATATATATATATATAGATATATATATATAATAATATATAGTATATACGTTTATATAATAATATATATTCTATAGATAGATATATATATATAATATATATATTTATATATATATATATATATATATAACTGATTGCCTCTTGATTCCACACCTATTCCCACCCTCTAAATGAAACAAAAATCCTCCCCCTAAGGGCCCATCTTGACATGACAGGATGTCAATTTTGAATTAGATTTCCCCCTACATCAAACACTACAACCACCACCTGTACCTAGAAGGACAATACTACACCAGTGGAATGTTATTCTCTTATATACAGCGCACTGCCCCTTTCAACCCACCATCACCCCTTGACACCCCAATCATTAAACACAATGATTTTTTTAGTTAGTTTAAACCAAAAAACAAAACAAAAATGTTTGTTTAAATCAAATATTGGGGTTATAGGTTAAGAGCACTAATGACATTACTCCATTACCGTGTTGGACTGAAATCTTCCATAGGGTAAGAGATAGGAAGACCAGACATGATATAGGGAATTTCATTTTGTCTTTTCTAATATTAGCCTCAAATACTTAAGAAAAACATGCACTTTATTTACTATTTCTGCCATCATCTTCCAAGACTTAAATTCATACAGTAACAGCAATGACATTACTCAAAAAAAAATTTAGCTTTTGTCTTTTTCTTTATACTTTGAGATCTTCAAACATTGTTCACCTACTAAACACTGCTATTTACTTGCTTATTCTATCCCTACATCCCACTTTGCTTTTCTTTTGTTATGTTTCAAAATATGTAAAATTTCTGCTAAAAATTCTTAGCTTTATCTTTCTCATTTTTCATTAGATCTCCAAACATTGTCCACTGGGTTAAATACTGCTATTGACTTCCTTATTTCATCCCTACATCCCCCTCTGCCTTTTTTTATTATACTCCTATTCTATCGCTACATTCCCGTCTGCCTCTCTTTTTATTATACTCCCACTGTGAAAATCTCCACTCCCTACTCTTGTTCCCTCATACTCAAAGACATCCTCTCTGCCCTTTGTCTTCATTATTTTAGTCTTCCTTTTATTTATTTTAAGGCCAACTTTGTTTGCTTCCATCTCCAAACATTTCAGCTTCCTTTTCATGTCTTTCCTCCTTTGTGCCAATATGCGCACATCATCATAATCCAGATACTCCAGCACATTCATCAGTTCCCAGCCCACACCTCTCATCACCTCATCTTTAGCCATCAAGAAAATGACCAGTGACAACAGTCATGTTTCATGCTTGCATTTACTGCAGAAGCCTCTGTTAGGTCACCTATACATTTATTATATTCCCTGTACGATTCCCTTATAATCTTTAACTTGGGTGGAAAAGATGGGTATTTTCTTGTTGAATAATAAATTATTTTACTTTTTTGGAATAGCATACAAAATTTTTCTTTTCCCTAGAAAAGAAAAAAAATTATGCTTAAATTCTAGGTCCCTAAAGTTAAATCTTGATGAATTTCGTTGAATTTTTATATATACTGTACAATTACCAACTATTTTTAAATGATCAGTTTTATAAAAGACTTTAAATAAATAAATCAATATTTCTATTACCTTTAGTAATAAAAATAGTGTTGAATTTAAAATTATAATAGTGGAATTTCTAGAAAGTTGAGCTAGGAGATTGGCACCTCCTCTCTTCCTCCATGGTGTTTACCTATTTTTACAGACTTTGAAATTTCATACTTGAAGGAAAGATTTTAATTTCTAGTATTATTAGGGTTTTATAATTTTCAAGCTTCACTTCAAAGTTTTAGATAAATTGTATTTTAATCTTTAGAAATTGTGTTCATAATTGTTTTCAAACAAACATGTTATATATTTCCTTAAAACTAGTTTAGTTTTATCACTATTTTAGGTTAGGAATGTTTTTATTGTTATTTAGGACATTTAGCTTTAAATTTCTTTCATTTTGTATTTTAGACCAGAAAGTATCTCCAGAAGGGAAACCGAAAGTTCAGCTTCAGTTAGTCCTTAATGATCAAATGACGCACACATTTCATTTTACAAATCCTGAAGGCAAAGAAAAACAAGTTGCCGAGCGTAACAAGGTTAAAGTAAGTAGAACAATTTGCTCTGTAATGTCCTAAGTAGACATTATTCCAGTGTAAATAGATCTTTTTGCTTTCTTCACCTATTAAATGAATGCTGTAATTGACTGTTTACATATAAAATATGGTACTCTTTTTTATGAAAGCATCTTCAATGCAAGTAAAAAAATTTAAAAGGTGATTTTATAATGGGATCTTTATAATACTTTTAATTGTTAACATATTAAGCTTATGAATTAAAGATAGAAATAGAATGCCATAAAATATTGTTGTTTTGCATTTCTAATCATGTAAGGTATAGATTATTTATTCATTTTGTCTTCCGCTTTACAAAGTTTCTTTTTTCTTTCACTACTAATAGGAAAAGTTAACGCAGCTTATTATGCAAAACAAAAGAAAACCTCCAGATGAGTTAATGGAGAAAAAACGAGTGTTAGAAGAGAATCCGCATCTTAAAGAACTTTATGTAGCTCTTGTGCGAACAGAAATTCTTTCTCCTGATGATTTTTGGAAGGAGATTGCTGGCCAGTACAAGCAAGCTCTTGGCCCTACTCTTGATGTTGGTGTTTCTGGTGCTTTCCTTGTAAGTTTATTGAAACTATATAACTTTTATGTTGATTCTAATAGGAATTTATTTAACATTGGGATATTTTTGTGCTATAGGCCATATATATATAATTTGAGGAGTTTGCTAGTAAACTTAAACAATGTGTGTATATTTATTTATATCTGTAGATATAAATATATCTGTGGCATTATGGCAGAAGCAGTTGTGTCATGTTTTCATGTTTCTGGAAAATTAAAAACGAGTATAAGTATTATAAATTCACTCTGTTAATGTTTTTAATCTACCAATCTACCTATTACAACACTTGTATTCTAATTCCGATACACTGACATATGCGACTTGAAAGAACTTTTTAAATATTACTTAAAAACTAAACACAGAAAAACATTTTTTGACATGACCTCTGCAAATAACGCCACACACACACGCATGCACACACACACACGCATGCACACACACATGCACACATATGAGATAGTCGCTTGCATGTTTTTGAAAACATTAGAAATTTTTATCAAACTTTTTTTTAGACTTAAACATTTGTCTTGAGCAAGAGCATATTTTAAGGCTGAGTCATACTATGATAATCTTTTCCTTAGGCTGACATTAAGCCTCAGACTGATGGGAGTAACGGCCGAGTTTTATATAATATTACCCCTGAAATTATGGTCGCAATTTTTAAAACTTATCCTGCTGTAAAGAAGAAGCATGAAGAATATGTTCCTCATCAGATGTCTGAAGCCGAGTATTGGACAAGATTTTTCCAATCTCATTATTATAGTGTCCACACAACGAGTCGTAGTGAAAATGTTTTTTCTGAATGTGCCAAATATGACGACAAAGGTAATTAATTCTTTATGCATTTTCTTATTAGTTGTGAGAGTATTATAATTAAATATGCTAATTACCATCTGACAAATACTCATACACTTATAATGGATGTATGTTACAATATAATTTTCCTCTCTCATTTTTCCTTTTGTTTCTTAGCTTTATGTTCAAACCATCAATTGACGGCTTTGTACTTTTTCTTGCTTCATTTTAATGCTCATTCCAATAACTGTTCTCATTTTCCCCTACTTTTAAGACAAATTCTGACTACTGCGTTCTTGGAGAAGTCCTTTACCCTATTTCTCTTCTTTATTTTGTCTCTTAACCACATCGTGGTTAATTAAGTTTACTCATCTTTGTAACTCTCCTCTCAATCTTTATCTATATTAGTAATTATATTTATAATTATAAATATGTAACTAGTGCTTACTGTCAATTTAATATGTAATTATTATAAGTAGGAAATAAAAATTGATATCTTCATTAAATGCTGTACATTTCTCTTAAAATATCTCCCTTCCAGAATGGATGAGAGACATCGGTACTATTCAAAATGATCCTTTATGTAATTTGAATGACATATACGAAGACAAACCCTTGGAGCTTGAATCTGATTTAAAAGTTGCTGGTGTTAAGGCCGGAAGCAACCATATTCATGCCACTATGATCAAAAGGTAATCTGTGATTTTATATATATGTTTTGTTCGTTCATTTGGAATTTGTTTAGCCGTTTTCGCATTTATCGTGAAACGCTTTCGCGTTTTCGTGCGCCGCTTCATATATATATATATATATATATATATATATAACAAAAATATAACATGCTGAATTTGACGTCCAGAGTATACGTCACTTACGCAAACTCACGTCAGAGTATGACGATCACGCAGTTCACCTATACGTACATACGAAAGAGAGAAGTTCCGTTTAAAGCTAAATATATATATATATATATATATATATATATATATATATATATATATATATATATATATATATATATATATATATATATATATATATATATATATATATATATATGGTCCTGTGTTGAGATTGTGGGTCAGATTTTTCTTAAAAACTAATAATGCTACAAAAAGGAATATATTTTTAGAATCAGCGTAAAGAGTTAGTCCTGGAAAACTTTTAAAAAAAAATAAAAAAAAGCGATTTTAAAAAAGTTAATAAAATGTAGAAGAGTAATTTTAAACTTATTTTAATTAACGTAACCTTACGTTGCCCTTTAAATAATGGGTGGTGTTTAAAACTAAAGAATACCCAGGGTATACCGCCCTGATGGCGGGAGTCAGGGTCTCTCAGCCTTCCGGGAACTACGAGGTAGGATTACCCTCCGGGGAGGGTCTTCGGAACCCCCGCTCTTTGGTATTTGGGTGTCGCGGGGGTTTCCTCCGCCCCCTCCCCCGGGGTATGGAAAAACATCCCCAACTATGTTCCCCGTCGCTCAAGCCCCCTAGTTAGTGCGATATATATATATATATATATATATATATATATATATATATATATATATATATATATATATATATATATATATATATATATATATATATATATATATATATATATATATATATATACTATATATATATATAATTTAATTTTGTGCAGAAAGAGATTTTGCTATTCAAACCCCGTTACAGACCCCGTTACAAATTTATGACCCCGTTATAATGAACTGTTTTTAGAGATTGCAGATTTTTTGATAGAATTTATCATTTACACGAACATATTAATTGTTATTTATTACTCATTTATTACATTAATTATACGTTCCAGGACTAACATTTTACGCTGATTCCAAAAATGTATTCCTTTTTACTGTAGTATTAATAGTTTTTAAGATACATATGACGGACAATCCAAACGCTGGCCTATATATATATATATATATATATATATATATATATTTCTATGACGTTTTGTATGTTTTTAAATATATATATATGCTACTCTTTTCTAATATATATATATATATATATATATAATAATAATAATAATAATAATAATAATAATAATAATAATAATAATAATAATAATAATAATAATAATAATAATAATAATAATAATAATAATAATAATAATAATAATAATAATAATAATAATAATAATAATAATAATAATAATAATAATAATAATAATAATAATAATAATAATAATAATAATAATAATAATAATAATAATAATAATAATAATAATAATAATAATAATAATAATAATAATAATAATAATAATAATAATAATTAAAATAATTTAATATATACAGCTTTTATTAATGAATTATAATCAAATGTTTCACAGTTGTTATTTATAAAAAGTTAATACCTAACAAAAAATAATATACTTAATGCATCCAAAAGCATCTTTTATTAATTAAGGAATTATATATATATATATATATATATATATATATATATATATATATATATATATATATATATATATATATATATATATATATATATATATATATATATATATATATATATATAATATATACATAATATATATATCTCTATCTTCTTTGACTATAACTTTATATATATATATATATATATATATATATATATATATATATATATATATATATATTTTTGAAGAAAATCTTCATATATATATATATATATATATATATATATATATATATATATATATATATATATATATATATATATATATACTTTTTATATATATATATATATATATATATATATATATATATATATATATATATATATATATATATTTATAAATTTAACTACATGTATATATATATATATATAGGCACTTATCCTATAAAAGGAAGTTACATAAAGTGGCGTGATAATCGAAGATCGCCGAACTCTGCTCGTGCATCCCTGCAGTGTGACGTGTTAGCTAAAACTCCAATAGAAAGATCCCGAGAGTTTCCACAAGTTGCTTTTTTTTATCATGTTAATTTTTATATGTTAATTTTTTTTATTTTTTATTTTTTTAAGGGGCTCGAGCCGACGGTGGGACAGAGGGGGGACGAAGTCCCCCCGTCGTCCCCCGCTGAGGCCGAGAGACCCTGACTCTTTCCTTCTTTGCGATTTAATCTTGGGTATTCCTTTCGTTAAAAAAAAAAAAACTTATTGGCAACCTTAACGCACTATTGCCTTGAAATAATCGAAAAAAAATCGATTACATCGTTCGTTCGATATATATCGGTTAACTACCTTTTAAAGGATAAGTTCCTATATATATATATATATATATATATATATATATATATATATATATATATATATATATATATATATATATATATATATATATATATATATATATATTTTTATCTTATAAATATATATATACATATATATATACTTTGGAGTAACTAAGGGGCCGCGACGCCGGAGTTAGTAACTTTATGTGTTTACTTTCAAAATTAAAAAAATCAATAAGCATGAAATAACAATCTAAATATATAAAAAAGACTCTAGTAATGAAGATGTGTTGCTTCACATTTATTCGTTCAGTCACTATGATCTGGATAGTCGTAGTCTGAGCATTGCCCCTATCTACTTAATTTATATGATAAAAATATCGTCGATTGCATATAAATATATCTAAATCCTTTAGTGATGTGCGTAAAGGATCGGGTGTTTAAAACATAATTAGTTTCGTGAGCATTGCTTGCTGTATTGAGTAACGCGAAAAAATTTAAGGTAACGTAAAAAATAATGTTTGTGGGTAAAATACGTTCCGTATTGTTTTTTTTTTTCAAATATAGATTCTATGTATACATGACAAAACACATAACCTGAACTTAGAGGGCAGTAAACGGAACCTATCCTAGATGGAACGACGATGCAGTAAAATTCAACATAACCTATATGGATCAATGTACAGTAGAATTTCAAACCTAGCCCTATTTGGATATACTTTGCCGTAGCAGATTTTTCTATTGTTTTCGGGGTAATAAGATTTTTGGGCAAAATTCCAGAAAAGGGCCACGAGAATTATCTCGAAAAGTATGACATTTGCATTAAAACCAATTACATATTTGGAATCAGCGTTAAAGGCTTATTACCAGAATGTAAAAAAAAAAAAAAATTACATATTTGGAATCAGCGTATAAAGTTTATTATATGTAAAGTCGTTTTATAATTTTAAACTAAAGAATACCCTATAGTAGACCGCATAAATATCAGGAGTCGGAGTCTCTCGACCTCTAGGTGGACGACGGGGGGACTTCGTCCCCCCTCTGTCCCCCATCGGCTCGAGCTTAATGGAAATATATATTACCGCCAGAACTCAGTGTTAAGGGGCTCGAGCCGATGAAGAACAGAAGGGACGAAACGACTTTACATATAATAAGCTTTATCCGCTGATTCCAAATATGTAATTTGTTTTTCTGTAAGTGATGCACTTTTCGAGTTTTTCTTTTTTTTTCTTTTTTGTTTTACATTCTGGTAACAAGCTTTATACGCTGATTCCAAATATATAATTGGTTTTCCTGTAAGTGTCTTACTTTTCGAGATAATTTTCCTGGCCCTTTTCTGGAATTATGCCGATTTTTGCATTACGGAAAATATCCCGAGACGTCGCTCTGTTCCAGGCGCTGCCAAACGTTACGATGCTTAAAAACGATATTATTAAATCATTACGGCCAGTCTCCAGATTAGGTGACACCTGTATTTCAAAAACTACTATAGATACATAAAAACTGAATGCATTTTTGAAATCGGCGAACATTTTAATGCAGGAAACAAAAAATATTAATAATTATTAAATTTAATAAATAACTAAAATAAATAAGTTGGCAACTTACGTTGAAAATCTCAATTTAAACGTGTTACCCATAAATATTATAAGTTTTCTTTATATCTTTTCAATATTTTAAGGGTAACTTTAAAAATCATGATTTTTAATTTTCTTCCCTTTAAAAAATATGTTTTTATTTTTAAAAATTATTTCAGCGTTAATAAATCGGGGAGTACGGGGCGGAGCCGTCCCCCTATGGAGTACTCTTGTGTGCCATGCTTTACGTTAATTAAAATAATTTTTTCATTCCATCTCAAGCAAGTCATAATTTTCAAGATGTCTGCCAAGCCTAATATTGGAGGCATATATCTCATAAATTTGGTAAAGGTGGCAATTGTCGTACATCAAAACATTTATTATTTATTTCTTTTTTTTATCTCACTTCAATTTATTTCTTCTTCATTTTCCTGCATTAAAATGTTCGCTTATTTCAAAAATGTATTCAGTTTTCATGTAGCTATTGTAGTTTTTAAGTTACAGGTGTCACCTAATCTGGAGGCTGACCAATAATTACGTTTGTTTTCATTTAAAAATTTTTGATCCTGCTAATCAGCACTTAAATTTATTGTTAGTATCACTATCATATAATAACAATATATGAAAAAAAAGTTAAAAAAAAACACATTTATCTGCTCCATGAAACTCATATATATATATATATATATATATATATATATATATATATATATATATATATATATATATATATATATATATATATATATATATATATAATAATAAACTTATGTAATATGCTTTGCTATATATAATATTTATAATATATATATATATAATAATAATAATAATAATAATAATATATGAAATAACAATATAATAATATATATAACAATAACCTGTATATATATATAATATATTTCGTATTTTTATCAGAAAAATATGAAAATATTACATCATCAAAGCAGTTTATAATAATCATTATTTTAATAATATTAATAATAATAATATATAATCAATAATAATAATATATATAATATATAATATAATACAATCATCGTCCAGGCAACCAATAACCTTTCGCTGCCTTAATAATAATAATAATAATGTATAATTAATAATATATATATAATAATAATAATAACTAATAATAATAATAATAATATATATGTAATAATAATATAATAATAATATATGTATATATATATATATATATATATATATATATATATATATATGCCTGCTATATATAACTGCTGCTAACCTTCCAACCATATATATATATATATAGTCAACGTTTAGATTAGGGACTCCCCTGTCTAAAAAAGATGTGGAGGGCTGTGAGATAGATAGGATCAGGGATAATTAGAAGTGAAGAAGACTGATAAATGAAATAAATAAATGTTGACATGATGAGATAAGTCTGAAATATATCTGGATTATCAAATTAAAGTGACACGGATAATAGAAGCTTGTTGCCCTGATTACACAGTGATATGTGTCGACTTATAATAGATATGAAATGAAGATGAATCTTAGTGTTATAAATTAAATTCTAAGTAAATTGTGAATAGTAATTTTTTACTATTCATAAAATGTTTAAAAATAATTAATAGTCAAATATGATGAAGATATAAAAATATATTATATGAAGTATAAATAGTCTAGATATAGCATGATATATTTGATATATAGTGAAATATGAAATATTCATGTATTCAGCGATATAGATCGTCTGTAGAGCTGGAAGAAATATAGTAGTTTTTAGATACGAGTGGAGTCCTAATCTAAACGCTGGCTATATAACTATGCTATATATATATATATATATAATATAACATATATATATATATATACATATATTTTGCTCATAGATATGTATATATATATATATATATATATATATATATATATATATATATGGGAAAGTGCATAATAGACGCCAAAATGAGCAAAGAAATTAAGATACTTTTAAGAAAAGTTTATTTAAAGAGAAATGTAGATAAATATGTATTAAATATAATGATTCATCGTATGTTTGGCAAGGTAATGATTAGAACTCTGAGTGAAGACGGAAGTATATTTTTTTAATTCTTTTTAAAGAAGGGAAGGCTGTGTTTTTAATTCTTTTAAAAGAAAATGTTATGATACAATATTTATGAAATATGTAGTAATGATTATGAGCAAAAAATGTAGTTCCATATTAATCATTCTTTTATAGATGGGTATAATTTTTGTAGAAAAATTTGTGTGATTGAAATATTAAATTCGAGAAAAAAAGTGGCAGACTGCCTAACCCTAACCACCCCTAACCTGACCTAACCTAACCACCCCTAACCTAATCTAACCTAACTTAACTTATCCTAACCTAACCTAACTTAACTTACCCTAGCATAACCTAACCTAACCTAGCCTAACTTAACTTAACTTATCCTAACCTAACCTAATTTAACCTAACCTAACCCTAAAAGTGATTTACAAAAAAAAAAGTCATTTTGAGTTGTATATATATATATATATATATATATAATAAATTAATATTGGAACAACAACCAACATATATATATGTAATATATATATATAACTAACTATATATATATATATATATATATATATGTGTATAATTCCTTACTATATAACCAAGCAATAACCAATAAAAATATATTATATATATATATATATATATATAAGTAGTATTGGAACCAGTTGACAGAACCCACCCTTTTCGATATGAAGGAATAGAGGTATCGGTCTGAAACTTGGAATATAAGCTATATATGGGATAAGCTCGAAACAGGGTAAATTTCAAGTTGGTGGGATGCATATAGAGGGGGGTCACCCCCGAGGGTGAACGCCGATATTTGGTTTACGCTCTTTTTGCGGGATCTGAGCGACCGAAATTAAGCCTAACGAGAGTTAGGTTCGAGCGTGATGACGTAATCTCGTCGCAGACGAGATTACGTCATCGCGCGAGAGCGCGCGCACGCACATACACATACACATGCCCTTATTATTATTATTATTATTATTATTACATCGAAGAAGTGATCCCCGAAGGGGATCACTTCTGAGTTGTTTTTTAAACCCTTCTGCGCCTGCTTCAGCGACTCCGAGTCCGCACTGCACGGCACTGCACCGGTCCGCACCGCCCCGCACCGCACCTCTGGCTCCGACATATATCTATATAAGTTAGAGTTATCGTATCGAGCTAAAATTTGGAGGGTGGTTAGATGGGGAGGTAACCTCAGTGTATACAAAGTTACGTCCCCATGGGTCTCCCCGAAGGGGGGACCCCACCCCCCTTTAAAAATCGAAGTGCTCGTAATTGACTGAAATTTGGTGAGAGGATTCAGAGTTGAGTTTCTAGAAATATTTGATATGTGAATCTGTGGAGTTGGCTCCGGCACCGGTGCTGGAGCCACTGCGGTGCCGAGTTAATAAACAGTCGTATAACAACAATGTTGATGTGCTTATATATGTTATTGGATCTGTAGATTTCGAAAATAATGGTTTCAGAACCATCAAGAAAAAATAATAAATAAATAAATAAATAAATAAATAAAATTTCTTATTCTTTTTGTTTATAACTTACAAATTTACGTTTTTACATACCCTAAAGCAGTAAATCAGTAAATCAAACACCATCCATCTACCTTCCTGTCACCCTCCTGTTCAGTTGTGATCTATTGATCTATTGATTAAGGTCAAATTTTTACTAAAATTGTAACGTTTTACATACCCTAAAGCAGTAAATCACTAAATCAAACCACTATCCAACCTCCCTCCTGACCATCTGTGATCTATTGATCTATTGATCTATTGATTAAGGTCAAATTTTTTACTAAAATTGTCATGTTTTACATACCCTAAAGCAGTAAATCAGTAAATCAAGCCATCCTACCTACCCTCCTGCCCCATCATGATCTATTGATCTATTGATCTATTGATCTATTGATCTATTGATTAAGGTCAAATTTTTTACTAAAATTGTCATGTTTTACATACCCTAAATCAGTAAATCAGTAAATCAAACCACCATCCACTCACCCTCCTGTCCAGTTGTGATCTATTGATCTATTGATCTATTGATCTATTGATCTATTGATCTATTGATTAAGGTCAAATTTTTTACTAAAATTGTCATGTTTTACATACCCTAAATCAGTAAATCAGTAAATCATGCCACCCAACCTACCCTCCTGTCCAGTTGTGATCTATTGATCTATTGATCTATTGATCTATTGATCTATTGATCTATTGATTAAGTCAAATTTTTACTAAAATTGTCATGTTTTACATACCCTAAATCAGTAAATCAGTAAATCAAACCACCCAACCTACCCTCCCCCCCCCCCCCACCAATGATCTATTGATCTATTGATCTATTGATCTATTGATCTATTGATCTATTGATCTATTGATTAAGGTCAAATTTTTTACTAAAATTGTAACGTTTTACATACCCTAAATCAGTAAATCAGTAAATCAAACTACCATCCCTCCACCCTCCTGTTCATATTTGATATATTGATCTATTGATCTATTGATTCAAGTCACATTTCGAGTATCATTTTTGGATAAACATAACATAAAATCAAGTTCTTTATACAAAGATCAATCAATATATGTTGACGTAACAAAGTTTTCATATTAATAAAGCTTACTTAGTACCATCTGAACTATGAATATAATACACAACGACAAACCTGACATGCCTTAACAAAGTTCCACACTTAACAACAGTAAAGTAACTAACATAGCATACAAGGACGTAACCTATTCACACTTTTGTCAAGCATATCTCTAACATAACAATGTTAATTTATATTAACATGGTAATATTTAACTAAAATTTATCACAACATTGGTTAATTATTATACTGATCAACGAGTATACTCTAACGTAATAAGGTTTCCATATCAATAAAGCTAACATGACGTAACATGAACTAAGAAAATAATGTACAAAGACAAACCTAACACAACTTACACACGAAAAAACTGTTAACATTAACAAAGTTCCAAACTTAACACCTGTAAAGTAACTAACACTGCATGCAAAACGTAACCTATTCTTACTTTTCCAAGGATATCTCTACCATATTAACGTTAATCTTACACTGACACAGTAACATTTAGCAAAAATTTACCACAACATTGGTTAATTATCATACTGATCAACGAATATACTCTAACGTAATAAAGTTTCCACATCAATGTGTTAATTTTACATTAACATAGTAATATTTAACAAAAAATTTAGCATAACCGTACCTAACCATCATAATACCTAATGGGTAAAGACAAACAACGTAAAGTTTTACCCTCTGTAAAGCTAAACTATGAACATAACATACTTAACACACAACAACCAGACGAATAAACAGCTATCATTAAAAACATTAGTCATTAAAGCGAACATATGAGGGAAGTAAAACAAGTTTTCATTTTTATAACATATAATTTTCATTGAAAACAGCGTTATATAAATACATAAAAACATATAAATACATAAAAAACATGTTTATTTTAAATATATTAATTCATCTAATCAGAGAACATAAGATTCAAGTTGGGTAAGTTCTATATATCTCTCTAAAGATTCAACACCCTTTGAAAGGATGTAAGTATAAATGCCTTCAGCAGCACTAAACCATTTTTCAGCATATTTTGATTCAGCAGCACTCATTCTCTCATACAAAAGAGAAGTAAATTCATCCAAGCTGATAGTTATTAAAGCATTCCTGTATACAGTATTATACGGGAAACCACATGTTTTGGTATAAATATCATAGATATACCATGTGCTATAAGTATTAAGTCCTCAAGTATGTCAACATCGTTAAGATGCGATGTTAATTCGTTTTTTATTTTAAGCAATGCTGTAATATTTTCAGATGTTCGAACTGTGAAACCTATACATGTATGTCTGAAGGTCACACAATCGATGGGTTTCCAGTAGTTGCGTACATCAAGGGTTTTAACATCGTCACACGACGAGAACACAACGTCTATTCTATTAGAACCTCTCACGTTATCTTTCCAGTTAGATATTTCACTGCTAGTCGATATACCAGATGACACACATTTATCCTCTATCCATCCTGCTGCAATATTGATAATCTTGATGAACTCTTCAACACAAATGAATAAAGGTCTATTATTTGAACCTCTGGATGGAATACAAGCAATGTATCGGTATCCATCCGGTTGACGATTAAATATAAATGACACATCATTGGGAATAACGAAGCTCCTCGTGAAGATATCAACAATTTAGAGATGCGAGGAGATGCCATCGTACCAACACAGCTGAAAAATGTCCTACTGACGGAAATCGTATGCGTAAACAACCCTTAAATGTAATAAAGAGATTCTTTCTTTCAACCAATCAGAAGAACAACAACAAAAATACGACGTCGCACGAACGAACCATATCAACTCAAAAGGGTATATATTCTCGTTAGACAACAACAACAACAACAACAACAACAACAACAACAACAACACCAACAACAACAATAACATAGTACCAAAAATAAGTTCTTTATATACTAATCAACGAATATGTGCTAACGTAACAGTGTTTTCACATTAATAAAGCTAACATAACATGACCAGAACTAAGAATATATTGTACAATGGCAAAACCTGACACACCTTACGCACGAATAAACTATTAACATTAACAAACTTCCGCCCTTAACAACAGTAAACTACATAACACTTCATACAAAACGTAACCTATTCACACTTTTTCAAACATATCTCTAACATATCAATGTTAATTTTACGTTAACATCGTAATATTTAACAAAAATTTAGCATAACCATGTCTAAGCATCATACTGACAACAAATATATTGCTAATGTAACAAATGTTTTACATCAACTTCGTAATATTTAACAAAAATTCATCATAACCTCGTCTAAATATCATAATCCCAAACGAATAATTGCAAACATAACAAAGTTTTAACCAAACATAACATAAAAATAAAAAAAATTTTTATCCTGACATAACATAAAAATAAGTTCTTTGAATAAAATATCACAGTAAAGCGTAATAGTTTACTGATTTTAAAGCAGTAAATCAGTAAATCAGTAAATCAAACCACCCATTCCTGCAGTCCCCTACCCATCCATCCCGTCTATGATCTATCGACCTATTGATTCAGGTCATATTTCGAGTATCATTCTGGATCAGCAACAGGTAAAGACGTATTATCTAACAAAATCCCTTAACAAAGTGACCAATCTATCAAAGATACCAGCATCTCGAACTATGAATTGACACTATCTTCATCAAAGTGTCACACGTATCGAGTATAACATCATTTGAACTATGAATAAACGTAGACATTAGCAAAATTCTCGGGCAAACCTGACATTACTCAACAAAAACTTAACCTAGACTCACGTTTCTAACACATCATCGTCAGGTAACAGAGTAATATCTTACAAAACTCATCATTTCTCTACCAAATCAGTGTTAATTTCACCCTGTCACTTAGTAATATTTAACATAACGTACCTAACTTACGAATAAACAGGTTTCATTAACCAAAGAGTATCTAAAGCAACACATTACCTCGAGAGAAAACCCAGGGTTACGCCCCGCGAAAGGGTGTGAATGCGGGGATGCCCAAGAGGGAGGTGTGGCGGGCATTACCCCTCCGAAGAAGGGGGGGTAAGGCCTCAGCCCTTCGGGCTATTAAAGCATCTTACACCCCTTCGGGGTGATCCCCCTCTCAAGATTATATATATATGTATATAATATATGTATATATGTATATATATATATATATATATATATGTATATATCTTAATAATAATATATATATATATAAATATAATAATAATAATATATATAATATGTATATATATATATATAATATATATATAATAATAATAATATATATATATATATATATATATTCTTTAATATATATAATAATATATATATATGAAATATATATATATATATGTATATATATATATATATATATATATATATGTAATAACATATATAATAATATATATATATATATATATAATAACAATAATAATATAATATGCTCTGTACAACTGTATATATATATATATAAGTATATATATATATATATATGCTCTTTTTTTACCTTTACATATAATATATATATATATATATATAATATATATATATATATATATATATATATATATATATATATATATATATATATATATATATATATAATAATATATATATATAAATATAATATTAACCAACAGCAATAATAGTACTTTCAGTGTGGATTTTTTATATGTTATTATAATAAATAATTTTATTATACTTTTATTATTTATCTTTTTTTATATATATATTATATATTTTACATTTATATTATTGGGTTATATGTATTAGAT